>CAKAOH010005388.1:0-13193 GCA_916701665.1 Sebastiscus tertius | reverse complement strand
ACTAACAGATGGCACAGTGATTGTTTCCCCTAAACACTCAGAGGCATGTATCCATCAGAGAGAGAGAGAGAGAGAGAGAGAGAAATATCTTGTTATCTAACAAAACATATTAGATCGTGTATTATTCACCTCGTTGTTGTTGAACCAACTTAATTTACATTCCACCTATAGGCCTAGCCATATAAATCTATATAATGATAACAAAGCTTAAAGGTCCCATATTGTAAAAAGTGCGATTTTCATGTCTTTGATATTATAAAGCACGTTTAAGTGCTATATAAATACTGTTAAACTATCAAAACGCTCAACATTCAGCCCGTATTCAATAATTGTGCGTTTGAAACAAACCGTTACAAACAATTTCTGTCCATTTGTGATGTCACAAAATATAAAATATATAGATCATTACACGGTTTTATACAAAAACATTCTAAATGTGTCCCAGTTTACTTCCTGTTACATTGTATATAAATAACATTAGCTGACAGGAAGTAAACATGGACCCAAACTGTTGCCTAGCAACGCAATTCTGTTGCAATTCCGTTTAAATGCACTAAAACGGAGTGTTTCAGACAGAGGTTGAATACAGGTATATTCAGGCAGACAGTATGAGGAAAATAAAGTTTTTTTTAACATTACAGTATGTAAACATGGTCTATTAGAAACACAAAATACAAGTATAAACCTGAAAATGAGCACGATATGGGACCTTTAAGTTATGTTATGTTACCCTTTAGAATAGTAAAAGGTACATTTTGTCATTTTCTATTGTTTTGGCTACAATAAAGGTCCGGTTTAATATCATGACTGCTCAGTAATATGCTCTGATTTTCTCATGTGTTGAACTGAATAAGACTTTATGCTTTGTTGGGACTCAAGAGGGCAAGAAAGTCCAGCCCCTTCTACTGAAAACTAATCCCACTCCAGTCCAGTTGGTCAGTCTGTTGAAGTCACCTTTCAGGTGTCTGTACAGTACGGTGCAACATGACCCCAATTTGCAAGAAAGCATGTGAACTCTTATGGAGGCCTCACATAGCTGAAATATTGATGGCATCTGCTCAATTATCAGCTCAGAATAGCAAATATATGGCTGCTCCTTCTGTGTTTTTTGCATTTTACCTCTCTATTTTATTGTATTTATTTATTTAAATTGTTTTAAAGGAATGGGTTGTAACATTTCGGGGGATCTATTAGCAGAAATGGAATATAATATTCATAACTATGTTTTCATTAGTGTATAATAACCTGAAACTAAGACTCGTAATGGTTTTGGCTTTAGAATGAGCCCTTCATATCTACATAGGGAGCAGGTCCTCTTCACGGAGTCCGCCATGTTGCTACGTCATGTTTCTACAGTAGCACAGAACGGAAAAACCAAACGCTGGCTCTAGAGAGAGACTTTCATGTTTTCACGTTACATGAGGGCCACCGTAGTTCTCCAACACGCTTGTGAAACTGCATTCACGTGAGCCACAGTGTGCAAAACCGCGGCACCGCCAGCCACCACCTGACTTCCGTTGCTCCTAAAGTAGGGTTATTATAGTAAGGATGGCCTCAGAGCGAGACGAACGGCGTTACCACTGTTTTTCACGCTGTAGATCACGTTACCGCAGTCTTGGAAAGGGAAGCATGAGCGGAGGGGAACTCAGGTGGTTGCAATCTGCAACCACACCACTAGATGCCGCCAACTCCTACACACTCTTTGTGATCTCGCCAACTACAGACATCAAAAAATTCTTCAGATTCATGAACATACGAAGGTTGGCATTGACATATGACAGTTACACTTAGGGGGAAACTGCTATCTCAACTGATGCTCAAGTCACCGGGAAAACAACTCTGACTTGTTTTTTATTTTTATTCTGGAAAGAAGAAGAAAGAGGAAATTGAGAAGAAGAAGAAGAAGTAGAAGAAGACACCCTATAATAACTCTCTATCTATCTAGAGGATGTCATATTTCATTTTTAAAAGAGGAACTACAGTAGGTTCAGTGCTTTGACCGCGCCATAAAGCCTCATCCATCAGTCGGCTTCGGGGCCCCGGGTGTTAGCCAATAATAAATCTGGGGGGGCCAGTGATGATGTCTCTGTCCATTACAAACAGCGACTCTGTGTTCACCTCCGCCTCCTACCAATGACCCCCCCTCCCTCGCTCTCCGTCTGGGAGGGACCCCGCATGATCAACGCCCCGACTTAAGTGTGGCTCCCTGGAGCACGTCCTCCAGGCTTGGGCGACGGCAGCGAACCAACCTCATTTCCTGCTCCGCTGCTTTACAAATGGCTCCTGGAAGCTGAACCAAGACCAAGGATGGGGGGATGTGCTGATGGCCATAATAGCCGTATGATTAGAGTGGGCAAAGGTCCAGCTCGGTGTGCAGACTACTGGACACACCTCCCTGCCCTCCTGCCTCGCTATATTTGACCCGTATGAGGGCATAAAAATACAAATGATGGAAGATGTCTGTAAAACTAAGTGAGCATTTATCAAAATGATTGCTTTCAGTCCTCTTTTTAACATCTAAGCAGCCATTGGTTTAATGTTTCTACACTTTCTAAACATCACATCAATTAAATTATGATTGTGATTTCATTTTCTTCGGATTTTCTACTTGTTTTTTCTAAAATTTGAGCTTCCGTAGATGTTAGTCTTTTTTTGCTAAGCTGTGCTAAATGCCCATTTCTTCTGTTATTAGTGTCTTTATGGATGGCAATGCCGGACAGTTGATCGCTCTTCCACTTTAGTTCAGACTGACACACCTCAACAACTAGTCGATGGATTGCCTTGACGTTTTCTTCAGATAATCGGGGTTCCCAAAGGACGAATTCTAAAGATTTGGGTGATCCCCTGACTTTTCCTATAACGCCACCGTGAGGTTTACATTTGGGGTTTTAAGTGAAATATCTCTACTACAACTATTGAATGGATTGCTATGAAATTTGGTACATAGACATTCATGATCCCCTGAAATGTTGCACACTGTTCCTTTAACTTTTCAAGCTAAAAATGCACTGCTAAACATCAGTATGTTAGTATACTGATGTTAGCATTTAGCTTTTTACTCTTAGTCGTGTTGCTTCCTGCACATATTTCAGAAAAGACAAAGTGGTAGTGGCAGAAAAGGCAAAAGTAAAGCTTTCAAGAAGTCGAAGTATGGATTTAATCACCACTGAGTTATAGTGGAGTGGAAAGTGTATATTTATAGGCCCTTTTCACGGTAGCTATTTTGACATATTACAGCAGGGTAAACAGATGTGTGGCCTAATTGATAAAATGAATTATGGTCCCGTTCTACAGTATTTAGTGTCACAGCCGTTCCAGTGAACCAGTATGCACAATACCAGGCCCACCTAAATGGAACAGGGTCATAATTAATGTTATTAATTACACCTGTGTTCACAGTCATGTCAAAATGGCTGCTGCGAAAGGGGGACTATTATAATGAAAAAGTCACGCAACAGTAGCGCTGTGGTAAAACTAATACAAGTTTAATATCAGGGATGTGCAAGAACTTCTTAATGAGTACACCATGTTTTCAAAAAGTCTGCTTTTCTTTGCCACGTACTGTATGAAATATTGGATGAACCCATGTGCCGAATGTGTGACGTGTTGCATAAGCGGTTAATAGGCTTAATTTCCTGACAGGTAACCTACATACTGCTCTGCTGCACTGCGAGCTTCTCACCCACCGATCAGCCCGCGAGTCTCAACAGCGTGAAGAATCATCCTCTCTGACTGACGCCGTACCCATGAGATATCTCATCTTACGAAACACACAAGATCAAATAATCCTTCTCGCATACTGTACGTCCCTCTACTTTGATGTGCTTATTTTAGTCTTCTCATTTCATGCATGTTCTGACAGTGATAATTTATGTAATTTTAATCATATCAAGAGTATCCAGGGACTTTGTGGCTTGAAAATGTCATTTATTTACATACAACAGATGTAAAAAAAAAATAAGTTTAGTGATAATTATGATGTAAAACAAACACATACTTATGCAATCTGACTGGGAGCACAAAAGCTGATTCCTTTTTGCATCGTCTCTATCGGAGCTGTACAGCTTTTGTTTTTATAATAATTTCTCAGATGAACAACTAAAGTTGCTTGAAGACATCAAACACAACAACAAAAAGCCAGAAACTTAAATTATAAAATTAGCTTTAGAAAGATTTAAAGTGTCTTACCTGAAATTAAAGTAGCAGTTTTCAGACATGTTTTCAGACCTATACTCCGCCGAACAAATCATTTATGAGATGTGTTAGGATTCAGAACAGTGTAAGTGGTTGAGGACAATTATGTTGTTGAAAATTAAGTGGCACCAGAATGACAAGTCTTCTAGCCCACTCACTGAACTCTGCCTGCGTCGTTATTATGAAAATCTCTGCATTGTGTCATAAACTAAGTGCATTTTCTTGGCTTTAGACGGAAGTAACATCAACATCCTATGTGGAAGCATAACTAAACTTTTTATATAATTGTGTTACACAGTGCAGCATTGACATTTACAATTTTGTCTGGACAAGAATCCGTTTTCTTGGTGAAACTGACTTTGACGTCACATTGCACAAAGAAAGAAAGATAAATGTTGTTGAAATAGAAAACTGATTAGCAGGGCCTCCTGCAGTCCTTCAGGCCAAGTTGAGTCGCTTTAGAAAGGGGATGAATATTTGCATGACCTGCTCATGCGCTGCAACACGTTCTCATCCCAGCTCATCACATACAGCCCCTTAGCGTCACTTTATTTTCAGCATCAAAACAACTATAGTTATGCTTGGCGTCACTTTAGGTTTAGGCAACAAAACCACTATGTTAGGTTTAGGAAAGAACTACATGTTTGGGCTTAAAATGACTACGTTTGTAGAGTGAAAATGACGCTAAACGTTGTGAACACTGGACACGAACGAATAGCTGATTGTAACTTGATGCACGGGACGTGAACAGCAGTCTTCTGGATGAAAGCCTTATGTTTGTTGGACCCATTCACTGCACCTACCACCCACCCACCCGGTGTGTCTCTTTCTCAGAGCGTTTACTGTTGCTGCATACAGATTTATATTATAGTTAATCGGACGCCCAGTGCGTTTCATACCGGCACCAAAGAGTATAGAAGCAAAGAGATGAAACTCTGTGTTTCGCCATTTTGGACTGAAAACGCTTATTACATTTATAATATTTTCATTGTTCAACACAGGCCATTTCGGTAGAGACATGAAATAAGACAATAGAATAGAAATAATTTTGTTTTACTTTTGTACGGCCCTTTTTAGGCGGATGTTTTACTGGCGTCCGGTAGTCGCTGCTGACGGACTCTGATGTTGCAATGGAACAAACAATTGACTTTCACTTCTTGGCAATACACGTTCTTTGCCGGCGCTGAGAGGTGCCTTGTGCAGCGGTGTCAAACGTCGGTGACCGTGACAAAGCCTCGGTATTTCACGCCCTGGGAATGAGAACAGGCTGGGCTATCTGGATGCTTTCAGTGGCAGTTTTGCTGCAGTGGTGACACGCTGGGTTTGAAGGACAAGCAGCAGTTCATGAAGGTTGATTGATTGATTGATAAGGGAATTGATTCTCCCTCTTTGTGTGTGTGCATGTGGGAATCGATCACTCTGTCCTGCACTGCCACTACAAGGTTAATTCCAGCCTGAATGACTTCACTGAGGTTGAATTCATTTTCCCTAAAAAGAATCTTCAATTTAAGTCACAGAAATGCAAATACGCATGTAAATATCATGTATTTCCCTGCCACTCAAAACCCTCGACTCAAACGCCGTTCCTTGTCCGCCCATCCTGTACACTGCTGCTAAAACAATTCATACAAACAGTAACACTACGCCATTGTCCCTCCTTCCCCCCTGTACCAATCATACACCAGAGTGGAATAACGGCACAGTGTCGGACACAATCGGAGGAAATCAGAGATCACTTCAAGGAGATTTAAGGAGGGGACGCACTGATTGTTGACGCCTCTGTGATGCAGATCAGTGGCTCTGCAGCGCCCGAGTCGACTCCGTCTGCGAGGACTGATTGAATAAGGCTACTGATGAGGCTATTGTGGCCGTGGCGACGTGGTGTGAATGCCTGACAGGCCCGTGGCTGTCGTCAATGACTGGCTGCCATTGTGGCGATCCACTGGGCCGTGACTCTCCCAGCTGTGGTATATAGGATATCATGAGCCACTTAAATGAGTATTGGGATTGTGATAGAAGGATCATTAGGGTATCATTGACACCACCACATACATGCATGACGCTCCATTTTGAATTTTTTTTTTTTCAGTTGACCTGACAACCTTGATCATTATGAGCATTTCGGGACGTTTTACATTACTGCTGCATCGGTGGAGGAGTTAAATCATCTGTATTCTCATCCATTTCCCTATTTTCTTCATTTGTACAGAGGACAATGCAGTCGAAAGCATTTCACCTTGTTTGCTGATTATTTAAGCTGTGTGAAGGCAAAAATGCCTTGAGGCGAAATCGGAAAAAAAATAAATGTTTGCATAAATTTATTCAATTTAATGCAACGGTGAGGAACGCAAGCTTGACACATAGCTAATCTAACTGTGGAAGCATAGCGGTAGTTTATGAGCCTTGATTTGCATGTCATGTTAATGAATTTGTTGCAGGTTGTGTGATGTCAGTCGGCTGAATGAATGTATTTATAGCAGCCGTTGATATGCAAAAATTGAATTCTCATTTAGACGTCCATAATTGCAGATCCTAACACAGGCCTCCTTTGAGACATTTGTTCAGAGCACCCTCTGCAGATCTAGATCTAGTAAATCACAGATTTAGTGTGTTATATAGGTTTTTTTTGTGCATGTAAAAGGTCTGCAAAGTTACAAAGCCCAAAGTCTACGCCAAAGGGAATTACTTTCCCCCACAGAAACACTGCTCCTAAACTGCCTGAAACGCCTTGATTGACCTTTTCTTCTGTAACTATGTGATGTCACCATGGAACACATTTGCATAATGCCCATAGAGGTTAGTTTGGCACGCCCTCAAACAAAGCTAGTTAGAGCAGAGCTGGAGCGGAGTCCGAAGGGTTTGGTTAAGTTCACCTAACCGAGGAGGGAATAAGTTATTCCTCATTTTTTGTGCGTTTTCCTACAAATGTCCAGCAACACGTGACACATGTGTTGATTTCTGCTCCAGTTTTTTTCAAAATAAACTTCCGTCTTCACAGGAAACAACTTGGTTAGGTTTAGGCAACAAAACTATTTAGTTAGGTTTAGGAAAAGATTGTGGTCTGGGTTAAAATAACTACTACTACTTACCTAAGTACGGAAGTTACGTGATAAATAAATCAGCGTTTCTGGTTTCACACGGGATACAAACAGCGGTCTCCTGGTGTTTTTGGACCTACCCATCCACCCCGACCTCCTCCCTACGCGTCGTTTGTCAATCTTTATACTTCCTGGCTCACAATTACGTGGATTACATAAAAACTGATCGTGTGGGATATATACGAATTACATTTATTTTTTGTAGGTATAACTACGAACAGTGTATGAGAACAGCTTGTTAGGATATATCATCTGGGAACCATGAACGTGTTGACAAAATGTCATGGCAAACATTGAGATATTTCAGTCTGGACCAAAGTAGAGGACTTCTTTGTAACATTGCTATCAATAGAGCCTCTATTGTGTTTCACGAAATCCTCTTGCACAGGCAAGTCAGTGCATTAAAGGCATAAAATACAACAACAGACTGCTTTTGACCTTTCCCCGCCCACTCCCCTTGCCATCCCACATAAGTACAATCAGCGGGGCTCGTGACACGATGCTGAGTCGTCCCATCAGTGACTCATCCTCAAAGAGTTTGTCCTCTTCCCCAGTGGAGAGGAGTTGTATAACTTGCTGATGCAAATGCCCTCAGTTTCTGCTCTTCAGTATTCATTTCTCTGCCCAGATTTCATGAGTACATACGTCTGTTTTGTTTTTCATCTTTTCATCCCTGGAAGTCCTAAAAGTTTGGTGTTTTCAAGTTGTTTGAAAATCAGCAAGTTTACAGTGAAAAAGAAGCTCTGCATCAGCTTGTGCTTGGCAAACTATTCGTAAAGTATGTGTGGACTTTGAGTTTTTCCCTTCCTCAGCTTATTTCGTAGTGCTGGAACTCCCCGATGGGAGTAAACATATTGAACACTCTGATTAAACTGAATCGGCTTTTGCTCCATATGGCTGCAGTACATGGTTTTTTCATGTTCCATTTTCCAGCTCTGCCAAGTTTATCTGAGATTCACAGCTGCGAGCAAATACACACATGTGGTCACACCACAATAAAATCACCACAGAGTACTCAAAAAAAAACATGCAAAAAAAAAAAAATTTCAATGCATGTTCTGTGAGTCTGTAAAAGACAAAGGGGGGAACCTGCAATATGTGAGAACAACAGACGGATTCATTGGCAAACCCGGCGCTGTGTAATTAACATCTGTTATCATAATAGAGGTCAAGTAGAGGAGAATACACAGAAAAGCCCAGCTTCCCCTAATCTGGCAGAGTCCCTCCTTCCCGAAAATGGAACAAAAACACAACCGGGCTCGACCTCACATCATTTGCAGAGACGGTGCGTGGCGCGCAATCACCATCATTTTCCAAAGCATATCTTTCTCACCCCTTCTAGTAGGCAATACGAGACTATTATCATGGCAGACAGTGAAAGCATTTCCCCCTACGGCCAAACCTCCCATCTGTCTGTGTTTCCAGATAATGTGACAGCTCTGATCGGCGGTTAATGGCCAGTAGCGTTTGAGTCATTTCACTCCTCCACTTTCCCTTTTTTTACCTTCACTCAGAGAGAGAGAGAGGGGACCCACAGAACTGTGACTGTCTCATGCTGAAACACATCAGGAAATAGACACCACCGCTGGGATGATGCCTACTCATAAATACTCTGGTGCTTTGGCCTCTTTTAAACGTGACGGACAAACTCAAAATCACCCCTGGTTATCAGGAAATATTCTGAAACATATATTGTGAGGCTGTTACACCCTGAGTTGTGTGTCTTGCCTGAATCCAGTCCCCTTCAAATGATTTTTTTGTGCCAAAGATGTCTGATTTGTCCTGCGTCACTGGGACGACTAACCAACAGGATTTGAGGGTGGGGTTGGAGGGGTTCCTTCATGCTGTCGTCTTGCGTATTCTTCTACGTCACATCTCCTCTGTGTCCAAGTGATGCGTTCGTGGACGTGGCTGTCACATGAGTTTTGCTAGTTTCTGGGGAGAAGAGAGAAAAAAAAAAAACTTATTCACGCCTCATGATTTTTCATTTTTTCACTGGTTATCTTTGTAGGCTGTGTCAGAAAATATTCATAAAATGACCATACTACCACAAAATATACACTATGCACAGTAGGTCAGATATTACAAACAACCTTTTCGAGCCTACAGCATACAACCATTTATCATTGTTTTGCTCTTTGGTCTCCCATGAGGCACCACTGTCCCCACTGAGGACACCTGGGGGGTACAAACCAAAAAAAACAGTCAGTGCTTTTGACCCTGAAAATAGAGGTCGTACCAGCTTTACATATTTCCAACAGTCCGTGCAGGTGCTGCACAGAGAAATAGATCAACTTTAGTGTGGAAGCTTTGGATTACTGCACCGTAAACGTGACGGCGCTCGCTCGTATGTTGTGCAGCCATCTTGTCTCTCCAGGAATGAAATCACGCTTAAGGCAAATCATGACTGTGGCAGCATGATGTCTCCCCCCTCCCTCCCTCTTCTTCCACCCCTATCGGAGGGGCTGTCTTTACCCGAATGTGCACATAGAGGGGAGACAAGGTTTGGTTTATAGGGTCCCCCCCGAATACATTATTCCCCCCCCCCCCTTTCCTGCTTTTAAGCTTGCGAGACTATTACCCAGCAGCCCCCAGTAAGTTCTTATCAGTGGCAGCCAGATGGAGAGAAACACCAGCAATACCTCAAGACTTGTTGATGGAGCAGCGCTGGCATTGTGGAGAGGTTCTGTGCTTTCAGATTAGCATCATCTCTATTTTATTATTGCCAAGAGAAGTCTCATTAACGGCTGTTATTTCATTGGCTTGTGTGGACAGCTTGAGGGGTTTACAAAAAACAGCAGGGAAGCACAAATGTGTCTATGTTTTCCTATCCATGTCTTCGGCTTAATATGCATATTTAACGAGTGTAATAAGAGCAGCCCTACACCGTAGTGGAAGCTTATTGTTGACGCATCAGACCGGATCTAATCAGCTGCGGTAAGGCGTGTGTGTGCATGATGACCACAAACAATACAACATGACAACTGGATGCAACACTGTCCTCTAGTGTCGCTCATCGCTAGCAGCTCGGCGGGTGTGATACGCTGAAGCAACCCTGCTGTTATCCAGTGCAGTAAATAAGCACGAGGATTAGATGCTAGCTTGGAGAACAAAAACATGTCAACGTGTGTTTTCATTCCCAGCAAAAAAGAAACACTGATGACTGCTCCACCAGTCGTCTGATGCCACTGCAGAAAAAAAAAGGGACAAGAATAGGCACCCACCAGTACGCAGACTCCGACCCCCCACCTCAATTCTACCACAGGGGGAAATACCCATAATGCACCACTTACTTGATGCTTTTGTATTGGATTGGCGTCACATTGGTGCTCTGACCCACTTTTTTTGTCGGCAGCAGCAGCGAGCAGGTTATTTTAGGATTTCATTAGCGGGAAGACCAAGGGCGGAGGAAAGGTGAGGAGGCTCAGACACACAGTCACGTCAACTGTCCGTTCATTTTTAGGGAATCTGTTTGAGTCTGCCGGCCACAAAAAGCGTTTAAGCGTGTGCTTCCAAATGCACGACAAAATATGAGTAACTGATGACTACTGGTATGTTGTCAAGTCCTCTAGTTAGGAATTTTTTGCTCAGGGGAATGTATCATATGTTTAAAGCCTGGTTCTGTCACTACTAATGTTCAAAAACACCAGACACACCCTGCAGACATACTAAAGATATAAACAATTTAAATAGCACAAGTAACTTGAGCTGATAACTTTAAAACCAGACTGGAAAATAGACGGCAGCAGTTTAAAGAAGTAATTCAACATTTTGGAAATATGCTTTCATTCTCTTTCTTGTCGAGAGGTAGATGAGAAGATTGATGCCACTCTAATGTTTGTAAGATGCTATATCAATGCTCTGGATATTGTACACTCACCGGCCACTTTATTAAGTACACCTTGTTAGTACCGGGTGTTCTTCTGCTGCTGTAGCCCTGCTTCAAGGTTGGACGTGTTGTGCGTTCAGAGATGGTATTCTGCATACCTTGGTTGTAACGAGTGGTTATTTGAGTTACTGTTGCCTTTCGGTTTGAACTTCAGCAAGTCGTCTTCACCACCTCTTGATGCCTAAATGCATTGAGTTGCTGCCATGTGATTGGCTGATTAGCTATTTGTGTTAACAAGCAATTGAATAGGTGTGCCTAATAAAGTGGCCAGTGAGAGGCAGTCATGAATGGAAAATAGATATGTATATCCCTACTCAATATGGTAGCAGTTTAACAACACAGGGAACTGATCTTTACACGTAAGACTAATAAACATGCTGCTACATGTTCACAAAACATATTACTCCCACTAAATGCCACACCATTAAAAATCTGCAGGACAAACAATGAGCTCAAGGAGATGCCAACAACAACTGGTTACTCAATATCCTGCAATAATCTCAGTTAAGTGTGAAAAAGTGACATTAAACTCTTTGTTTTTCAAGCGTAGAACAATTTTCCCCCAGAGGGCATAAAAATCAATCGCTCCATTACAGGCCTTATAATCCTTTATATAACGTGTCTGAGGCATTTATTATTATAACGCAGCAGGTCTGGCCCTCGCTGCCGGTATAACAACACGACATAACCCCGGCCCATTTAGACTCACCAGTTCAAACACATTTTACTTGCATCATTAAAGGGGTGATTGGTGGTTATTACAAGCTACTCTCTGGGAGAACATCCAGATGCTCTTTTTTGTCAAGGTCAGGATCAAAGCTGGACAGGGAGGAGGAGGAGGAGGAAGAGGAGGTTGATTTTGAACCCATTGGGCACTTGGAGCCTACGCAATGACGTGGCACCTGCAACCAGGAAAGACACAAAATGGAGTCCCAGCTGGCCCCTCACCAGAGTGAGTCAAAAGGCCGGGGGAGGAGAGGAGAGAATGCTTCAGGCTCGATTAGGCCCACATCCTATCTCCATCTTCAGCTCTGAGCTCCATCACCCCGAGTCATTAACACCACAGCTGCCACTCTGGAGTATGAGCAGGTGCATTTTGATGCTTTTTTTAGGGGCACGCTGACCAAAAATGAAATAAAACATTCTGTACTTTACTCTCCTGTTTTCTATTTGCAGAAACCCTGCCTTCACGGCTCACGCTGGTGACAAGGAGAGCAGAACTGACGTTTGCATGCCTCAGGAGGTGAGAGGATATGGCAGAGAGACGCACCCACCCTTTTCTACCTCACGCCGCTGAGCAGACCAGCATGCACCTGTCCCCTCTGGCTGCGAACAGGCTGAGAGGAACTTCAGGTCGCCTCTGCTGTAATGAAATGTTTCTACTAAGGCTGTCAAAGTTAACGCAATAATAACGCAAATTCGTTTTAACGCCACTAATTTCTTTAACGCATTAGCGCAACTTGTGGTTTTTAGGTTGTAGCGGGCTCAGTTTTAGAGCTAGAGTGAAGATACTGGTATCATATGAAACTAGAAAACCTAATGAATCTATCGGTACCAGCCATGTCATACTAGCTGTTTGCAATGGAAGTTAAATAACGCTCCAAATTTGCGCTAAATTTTGGCAAGAAAAAACTGTCATGGCCATTTTCAAAGGGGTCCCTTGACCTCTGACCTCAAGATATGTGAATGAAAAAGGGTTCTATGGATACCCACGAGTCTCCCCTTTACAGACATGCCCACTTTATGATAATCACATGCAGTTTTAGGTCAAGTCATAGTCAAGTCAGCACACTAACACACTGACAGCTGTTGCCTGTTGGGCTGCAGTTTGCCATGTTATGATTTGAGCACATGTTTTAAGCTAAATGCAGTACCTGTGAGGGTTTCTGGACAATATTTGTCATTGTTTTGTGTTGTTAATCGATTTCCAATAATAAATATATACATACATTTGCATAAAGCAGCATATTTGCCCACTCCCATGTTAATAAGAGTATTAAATACTTGACAAA
>CAKAOH010005387.1:3199-23967 GCA_916701665.1 Sebastiscus tertius | reverse complement strand
ATATAAGTTCACTTTACTTTTAGACCATGGAACATTTAATTCGCTCCTTACGAACAAGCACCACTTGCATGCAAACCTAGTTAAATTCCACCTAACATGTCTCTTTTTTTATTGACACGTTTGTTTCTTTGTGGTCTTACAGGAGTTCTGAATGTGATATTCGTATCCAGCTTCCTCAAGTCTCCAAGGAGCATTGCAGAATTGACTTGAATGAAAATAAAGAGGTAATGACACATTTTTGAACATGACCACATTAACTTGATGCAATGTTTCACCTTAAAGAGGACCCGTTGTGCTTATTTTCAAGGTGCTTACACATATTTTGGGTTTCTACTAGAACATGTTTACTAGGGCTGTGTATTGGCAAGAATCTGGCAATACGATTAGTATCACGATACAGGGGTAAAGATTCAATGTACTTGCGATACTGTAAGTAAGGCGATATATTCCAATTTCTTTTTTTTGAATTTTAGGAAAACTGTCATAGTATAAATTACACACCACCATATGCATAAAATCTTTTTTTAATGCAATCAGAACAGTGTGATCTGCATTTGCATTTATCACAGTCCCTGTAAAATCCAACATCATAGCACTACTTTGATATACAGTCATACATAAAAGAATGATCGCAGTCACTTCCACACAGTGAGGCATACAGCTTCTTAATTAAACACTGGTATTGGATCGGTACTCGGTATCAGCCGACACCCAAAGCCCACGTTTTGGTATCGGGTCTGAAAAGGTCAGATCACTGCATCCCTACCTCTTTTCACCTTCTGTTTGAAACACTCCATTTGATCTCCTGCCTCGCCCTCCCGGAAAGCCCAGTCTGCTCTGATTGGTCAGCTAGTCCACTGTTGTGATTGGTCAACTGAACCAAACTCTTTGGACTCTGCTCTAACTAGCTTTGTTTGAAGGTGTGGCAAACTAGCTGTTATGCAGATGTGTTACTTGATGACATCACCATGTTACGGAAGAAAAGGCGGGACTTCAATCAAGGTGTTTCAGACAGTTCAGGAGCAGTGTTTCTGTGGGGGAGAGTAACTCCCTTTAGTGTGGACTTTGGGCTTTATAACTTTGCAGACCTTTTAGATGCACAAAAAAACTGTATAACACACTAAAGGAAAGTGAAAAAGCATAACCGGTCTCCTTTTAATAGGATATCTACAACAATGAGGAATTGTTATTGAAGAGTCACATTAATCTTCATATTTTGATCATCACAATGTTCATTTTGTAGATATTTAAATCACTTGTGAATTTACTGCGAGTAATCTTGACCTAGATAGAAGTAAATGCTTAGCTGACACTGGTGTTCTGCTTTAAGCCACTTTGACAGACAGTGTTTGAGGTGATGTTTGTTTGTTTGTTTGTCTCTCCCAGGTCATTTTGACAAATTTGAGCTCTGCGTGTCCAACTCGTGTCAACGGAAAGACTTTGCTGCAGTCTGAGCGTTTGAAGCATGGAGATGTGATAACTGTATTTGATCGTTCTTTCAGGTGAGTAACAAAGGGAACATTTTGTAGCCTCAGACTTTTGGCTTCCATTGTACCCAGATAAATTTATTGGTGTCAGCATCTGCCCTTTAGTAATAATATGATCTTCAAGTGCACATATTTTATCGACAAATGATAATGCAAACATGCCATACATTTATATCAAAAATCAGTGGTTGCTACACTTTGTACAGTGTGTTTACTTTTGTAAGAAGGCAGTGCCCCCAGAACAGAACAACATGCATCTGAATTTCACCATCCACTCAGTTAACTGAAAGATTTGAGCATAATCTGCTACCACCAAACCTCACACAATTTCATTTCCATAATTAATGGGCCATTTAGATATCTCTCTCGCCAGCTGCAGAGGCTGTTTCTACTGTCTCTACAAGAGTTTTACAGTAATGAAGCCCCCAAACTCATCATGTTTGTTTTTATTCATGGTTTCACCTGTGCTTCCAAGAGCACATAAAATCTAAGTACAGGCAGAATGTATTTAAAGAGCACACATACCGGAGGCAATGAAAATGAGAAACCCACGGTTCCGTTTCCCAGATGTTACCATTTTCATGACAGATGTGAGGTCTTACCTACATTTTGTTGCTAATTTTTCATTTCAGGTTTGAGTACCCTCCACCACCCACACCAAAGAAGAGGCCTGCCAAAACTGAAACCCTCAAAGTAATTAATGATCTTTTAGAGCATTGCAGCCTTCCCAGCGTCTTGAAATTGCCTACACTCCTGATTAATTTGATTATCCCATAAATGTGTTGATAAAAAATGTCTCATGCTTAGGTTCTTCAAGATCAGCAAGTGGGGGACACAGTTGCCACTGAAACTGGAGAAAAAAAGATCCCTGAAGTGTCCACAGGTGAGACTTTGTGATGGTTGTTCTTCTGAATTAGCCATTTTAGAGTGCTATATTTGAAGATAATGTTGCAAAATTAACACAATCAGTGTGCATTCCCAGAATTGGTATTTCTGTTGCAGGTGATTAAACATGATAGAATAAAATTGATGTGAAATGTTTTGAAAAAATGGAGATAGAAATCATTGCTGTGAATTTGAAGTACAGAACCATGAAACAGAGTATACAAGTCATTGCAATAATTGTTTTCATATTTAGCTTGGCCAATGAAACATAGGACACATCAGTAAAAAAAAATGTTTTTGTAGCCCTACTCTAACCGTGTCCCCAGCCCAATCTGTTCAGTTTATAGAGATTTGGTGTGTGCAGTTTTTCTCCGGTTTCTAGTCTAACACTTGTTTTGTTGTTTTAATTTTATTTACGCTATAAGTATACAAGCCTTTTTATGTTAAAGGTCTGGTTTTTTTGCTCATTTTTAGACCCTCATCTGAAAGATGGAACTAACAATGACAACATTCAGCGATCCCTGGAGAAAACTGTGGAGGTGGAGGCTAATGGGGATGATAGCCTGCTGCAGAGCAAGACCACTTCCCCCTTCAGCGATCTGTATCAAATGATCAAACAATCCCTGGATGTTAAGACCCCTCGGAAATCTTCTGCCAGCATGCTTCAAACACCTACCTCAAGGTTTTGCACTCCAAAGCCTTATTCAGTCAAGAAAAATGATGGAAAACCCGTCATTTCCACAGAAGACAAAAGCACTCCTAAGAAGGATGAAGCTGTAGTCCCTCCTGTGGCTGATGAAACCAAGGGCGAGGCTGAAAATGTAAGCAACGGGACCCCGAAGTCTGTTAAGAAGCAGAGGAGGTCCTTCCAAGTTCCTTCTACTGAGATGGCCAAACCTGAAGATGAAAATGCTGCCAAGTCTGAAGCGACTTCACCCCAGAAGAGAAGCCGTACACCCCCCAAGAGGTTTACTGCGGGTGAGGTTATTGAGCAAATTTCCGCAACGCCACCAGTGAGACGGAGAAGCAAGGAGGCCAAACCTGCGGTGACTGAGGAACAAGAAGAGCAAGCAGCTACTTCTCCCAAAACAGATAGTCTTCAAAAGGCATCACCAAGGACCTCTGGGAAAGTAGAAAAAGGTAATAAATATTTTAATCCATCTGTTATTTCTTTGAATTTGTTAAGCGTGTTAACCAGATTACAGTAATTATTCAAGCATGTTATGTTAACATATTTGTTACTGATGTACAATCATGTTTTAAATTAATTCCTTAGTGAAAGAGATGTCCAAAAAACGCAAAAGTGAAGAACTCGGGGCCGACTTGCCCGCACCAAAAATAAAGAAGAAGCGGGTTTCCTTTGGAGGTTTCCTGTGTCCTGAGTTATTTGACAAACGTCTGCCTCCTGACTCTCCATTATGCAAAGGGGCCAGTCCACGGAGAAGCTTGGTTGTGTCTAAACCCACACAGTCACTGCTTAGACGAGCATCAGTCATTGGCTTGCTACAGGTAAGTGTTTAATGGAGGATGATGACTCTAGTAGTTTGACATAACATTTAGAATTGTTATCTATCATATAATCTTATTTAAAAATGTATGTTGTTTTTTGTAGGAGAAAAAAGAGCATCCAAAAATGAGGACTCCATCACCTAAGAAGTCACCGAGTTCCAAGAATGCTTCTCCTAAGACCACAACACCGAAATCCAGATCCCCCTCTCCCAAGGCTGCAACTCCTGCAAAGAAGTCGCCAAAACCCAGGACCCCCTCTCCCAAGGCTGCAACTACTGCAAAGATGTCACCGAAACCCAGGACCCCATCTCCCAAGGATGCGACTCCTGCAAAGAAGACACCAAAATCCAAGAGTCCATCTCCTGCAAGGGGAAGGTCTCCCACTGTCCAGACTCCCAAAGTACAAGGGCGCTTCTCTGTGTCACACATCAGCACACCGTCTCCAATCGCAGAAGACGCTGTTGCTGACCAGTTGCCTTCAGTCACTGTAACCCCTAAAATAACCCAGAGGAGGAAGAGCACCTCACGGGAGACTCCAAGCACAGCAAAGAGTGCTTCAAAAGTAATACGCAGAAGAAGTGGCATTTCACGGGCATCTATGAAAGGTATGTTTCAGTGGACTTTGAGTATTATAAAATATTTTCTGATTTTGATGGTCTGGTGGTTTGCTCAGGGCCTCGCTTCTTTTATGTATTTATGTTGCATATTTTCTTTTTTGTGTGTCTCCTTTCAGTCAAAAATTCCTGGGCAGACATTGTGAGATTTGGACAAACTAAGGCTCAAGTGGCAGCTCCAGCTAAAAAAACAGTCACCAAAAAGACAGCGAAGAAGACTGTGCCCAAACCACAGGTAAAGTAAAATACTGTAACGATTACAGGTTACATTTACATCATTGTAACAATTACATGGTTTTTTTTGTAGTCTCGCAACAACCATAACTTGTTTGACCGGTTTTAATCAAAGGACTTAAATTATTAAGTTTACTCATACTGCATGTCAACTGTTACTGTAATGGATTTATATCTTGTGATGTTAGCATGGTTACCATTTATATATTAAAAAAAAAAAAAAAAACTGCAGTGACCACGTCTTTCTCAATCTTCTCAGACCCCTGCAATGAAACTCAAAGGCCTCGTCAGCACTGGACATGCAGATTCACCGGTTACCATCGTTGTGGGCAGAGCTCACAAACTAAAAGTTGAACATCCAACTGGTGCCGCACCAAAATTGGTCACCAATGTTGCGCTCTTTAAAAAGAACATGAAAATGGACGAGGACTTGACTGGTAATTAGCCCTTTTCCATCCCAACAAATGAGAACAATTGTTTTTGGTGATGTAATTTGGACTTCAATATTGCATCTGCTTATATTGTGTGTTGTGTTTTCAGGAATTTCTGAAATGTTAAAGACTCCTGTAAACCCAAGGAAGACGAAATCTGCGATCAATGAGAACAATGCTGCAAAGACGCCAGTGAGCACATCTGTGGTGGAACCATCAGTGTTGAACACACCAGAGGAGTCAGGTACAGTGTGTGGTGGGATTGTTTACTGGGAGAGAACCAAAGCATGACATTTGTATTCTGCATAATCACTAAGGGGTAGGGATGGGTATTGTTAGGATATAATCTATACTACCACTCATATTGACACTCCTTAACAGTTCGGTTCTTTTATGGATACTCTTTATCGGTTCTTTTTCATAACTAAATAATTGCTTTTTAATATACTATTTAAAAAAAAAAAAAAAAGATGAAGAATAAATTCCGAACAAAAGTAGAATGTATTTATATTTTAAATATAACTAAATGTAGTTTTAGAGCAGCAACAGTAATGTTTGGAATCACACTGGAAACAAATCTAAAATGTCAATAAAATAAATCATATTCCTTAGTGAAGTTGAGAGAGAATGAAGAACACAGACATCTGTCGGTATCGGTCCTTATTCCTGTCCTTCACTGCTGCAGGTACCGCTGGTAGAAGGAGGGGGGGCTGCTTTGTCTCAGCCAGCAGATCAGTTTACTAAGATACGTGGCAAACTAAGCTAAACAAACGTTTCTCTACATGTTTACAGGTGTATGTTTGTTGAACAGGTGTATTGAGAGAGCAGAGGTGATAAGAAATTACACCAAAATGTTAAAAAGTACCGATAAAAGAACCAATAACGTCAGAGATTATAAATGCTCTGGTCTTTGTTAATTTAGCACCGGTTCCCTAATAAGGGGTTTGTGAGATTAAGCCTATTAGGTAATTCGGTGTTAAAAATGTTTTACTTATTTTACAGGTGAGATGATGGTGTCTCCACTGAGTGTTTCGTCTGCAGTAAAAGACCGAAGCTACAACAGTGAGGCAGTCCAACGCCTCCTTGATGATGATCAAGAGTCCAGCTTCGTCAGTGACACCCCTGCCTTGGATGATTCCAGCGAACAGCAGTGCACAGATTTGAAGACGACCTCCGTAACAACTCCCAAACAGAAACCAGAATTGCCAGTGTCTCTCACTGGAGGGAAGAAGATCATGAAGACGCCAAGACAGAAGGCTGAACCTATTGAGGACCTGAGAGGGAAGATTTTGAAAACTCCTAAGCAGAAACCAGAACAACAGGAGTGTCTCACTGGAGTGAAGAGGATGATGAAGACGCCAAGACAGAAAGCCGAGCCTATTGAGGACCTGAGAGGGAAGATTTTGAAAACTCCTAAGCAGAAGCCAGAACAACAGGAGTGTCTCACTGGAGTGAAGAGGATGATGGAAACTCCAAGACGGGGGGCTGAACCTGTAGAGGACATCAAAGTGGAACTTCTGACAACACCCAAACAGACGCCTGAGCAACAAGAGTGCCTCGCTGAAGTTGAGACGATTTGTGAGACCCCACAACACCAGTCTGCACCAGTGGAAGGCATTGAGGGACTTCAAGAGCTCATGGAGGAGCCAGTGACTGTACCCACAGGACAACTGGAGACAAATGAGGTAAACAATGAACTGAACACTGCAAAAGGCTTTTTATTAGGATTGTAAATCTCTTTCACATTACAGGAAGTCATTTGGTTGAATATGAAAAACAAAGATTTTTATTAAGAGTGTCAGGTACTCACAGTTGAGCAAGCTGTATTTGCAGTTTATCCTTTCATTGATAAAACACTGAACATTGAGGCTTATTTTAAGTTTAGACTAAAATCTGTGAAATGTAATCTGTCAAAGTGACTGCTCATTGTCTTTTTTTTCTTTTCTTTTTTTAACAGGTTGCCGATCAAACGCCTCTGGATTGTGATGAAGACGTAGCAAAAGGTTGGTTCTTAGGTTCGATAAGAATAATGTTAGATGAGTAATAAATCACATTAGTGATTATGTAAGCTACATTACATTGATGAGCTATTTTTATGGTTTTAATTGTCTTCTCTCCTTGTATAGAACTAGACTTTGCCCACAATGAACAACAAGATGATGTGCCAACAGATGTAGTTGATGATGTTCCCCAAGTTGACATAGAAAAAGGTATGTTGACTAATATTTATCCCTTTTAATATTTATTACTTTAACCTGAAGACTTGGGCTTTGAGAGATGTGTTTTCTGAAACGTGGAAATTCTGCGTATTGATATACCTTAAGATATGGAAAGTCTGCTCTAAAAACTATAACCATTTTTTTTAAGTAATTTTTGTCCTAATAGAAGTCGGACTGTCTGAAAGAGTCATAGCACAAAAATACTTGTATTATTAATAATAAATATTCCGACAGCTAAAAACTACCACAACTCATTTTTCTTATTTTTGTATATATTTCTTTGTCTTATTTTAGAAGCAGATGCAAATGAAGTTGTCGTTGATGACCACTTAGAGGAGGAGACAAGTGGGCACGATGATGATGAATCATTAGATGTCGTGGAAACTGCAGCTGTAGAGGACAGTTTATCTGTGGAACAAACTAAAGTGGACACAGTAGAGGATGTGTCTGAAGAACAACCCAAAGTGGAAACTGTAGATGAGGATGTGTCTGAAGAACAACCCAAAGAGGACACAGCAGATGAGAAGTTATCTGAAGAACAACCCGAAGTGGACACCATAGATGAGGATGTATCTGAAGAACAACCTAAAGTGGACACAGCAGATGAGGACGTGTCTGAAGAACAACCTAAAGTGGGGATTACTACTTGCAACGTCACAGAAATGGACACAACTGCCACAGATCCTGTCCATGAGAAGAAAGCTGGTCGAGGCAGAAGGGCAAAAACAGTGGAGTCTAAAGCAGATGGTGATAAACAGGAGGCAGCAGAACACTCTGAAGAACTTATCATCCCTGCTCCAGTCAGAGGAAGAAGAGGGAAGAAAACTGAAGCTGCAGCACCACCCGCTGTTAGAAAAACAACAAGAGGCAAAAATGCAAAGTCTCAAGAAAGCACCTCTGCTGATCAACCTGAAATGGAACCAGAGAAAACGGTTGAAACACTGGTGACTGAGGTTCCCTCTGAAGCTGTGAGTGACCAGACGTCTCCAGTAAAAGAAAATGCACCCCCTGCAGAGGAAGCTGTCGTCAAGCCCGTCAGAGGGAGGAAAACTAAACAAACACCTGTTGAACCAGAACTGGAAAAAACTGAAGTTGCGAGTGATGCTCAATCTCAACAGGCCATTCCTGCTCTTGGAAAACCCAAAAGAGGGAGAAAGACCAAACCTGATACTGTTGAACAAAATGAGGTGGCAGAAGACGCAGTCGTCGCTGTGGAGACCAAGCAGCAGTCTCAGCCTCCAGTCAGGGCTAAGAGGGGAAGAAATGCCAAACAGGAAGAAGAATCAGTTGAGACTACTAAATCCCAGGAGCCTGCTACAAAATTAAGAAGAACCAGGAAGGCAGAGCAAAACCAAGCTTCTGGAGATCAAGCTGAAATAGTCCAAGAGGTTAAAACTGAAATGGTACCAGAACCTGAGAGAATGGAAACTACTCCCCAGGCTCCTGTAACCGAGAGCCTACCTGAAGTGGAGACGGCAACTTGCGAAGTCACAGAAATAGTTGCAGCTGTCGTTCAGAAGAAACCTGGTCGAGGCAAAAGGGCAAAAACAGTGGAGTCTACATCAGCTGATGATAAACAGGAGGCAGAAGAACTTGTCATCCCTGCTCCAGTCAGAGGAAGAAGAGGGAAGAAAACTGAAGCTGCAGCACCACCCGCTGTTAAAAAAACAAGAGGCAGAAATGCAAAGTCTCAAGAAAGCACCTCTGCTGATCAACCTGAAATGGAACCACAGAAAAC
Organism: Sebastiscus tertius; assembly: GCA_916701665.1. Taxonomy (NCBI): domain Eukaryota; kingdom Metazoa; phylum Chordata; class Actinopteri; order Perciformes; family Sebastidae; genus Sebastiscus; species Sebastiscus tertius. The sequence goes on along the minus strand of CAKAOH010005387.1, from coordinate 14,850 downwards.
TGTGGAAACACTGGTGACTGAGGTTCCCTCTGAAGCTGTGAGTGACCAGACGTCTCCAGTAAAAGAAAATGCACCCCCTGCAGAGGAAGCTGTCGTGAAGCCCGTCAGAGGGAGGAAAACTAAACAAACACCTGTTGAACCAGAGCCGGAGATAACTGAAGTTGTGCGTGATGAGCCTCCTACGGAAGACGCTGAACTCCAAAAGTCCATTCCTGCTCTTGTAAAACCCAGAAGAGGGAGAAAGACCAAACCTGATACTGTTGAACAAAATGAGGTGGCAGAAGACGCAGTCGTCGCTGTGGAAACCAAGCAGCAGTCTCAGCCTCCAGTCAGGGCAAAGAGGGGAAGAAATGCCAAACAGGAAGAAGAAAAGTCTACCTCAGTCGAGATTATTAAATCCCAGGAGCCAGCTACAAAATTAAGGAGAACCAGGAAGGCTGAGCCAGACCAAGTAGAACCAAGAGAAGAAGTCCAAGCTGTTGAAACGGTTGTCCTGGAGGAGGCTGAAGCTCCAGTAGTTGCTGAACCAGTGAAGATGAATGAACAGGCTACAAAACCCAAGAGAGGAGGGCGGAAAGCTAAACAAGATCCTGAGAGTGAAACCCCTGTCGAAGAAGTCCCTGCTGTCAGCGCCACAGACAAACTCAAACGGGGTAGAAAAGGAAAACAAGCTACTGAAGAGAATACCGTCACTGCTGTAGTACCAGAGGAAAAACCTGAAGAGCTGGAGACTGAAGAGAAGAATGAGCCAGACGCTCCAGTCATTAAACAAAGCAGGGCACGGGGGGCCAAAACTTCTGTGAAAAACAAAGTTTCACAAGCCGTTCCGGCCAAGAGAGTCCGTCGAGGTGCAGCAGGTGAAGAGACGAACGCAGAATCCACAGTCATGGTTTCAGAGCCTGCGTCAACTCCAGTAGCGCCGGCCAAAAGGGGGAGGCAGGCAGCAGCAAAGCTCACAGCTGAGTCAAGCAGTGTTGTTGTAGAAGACACAAAAACGTCTAAAAAAGCTGTCAATTGGAAAGCAGACTTGGAAGACGTTGAGATTCTAAAAGCAACACCTGTGAAGGCAGTTCGAGGTAGGAAGGCAAAACTTGGAGGCCAAGTCGACACTGAAAGCAAGGATGCCGACAAAACTGAAGAGAAGGATCTCTCAGACAACGTTGTTGAAGCTCAGCCCGTCAAGAGAGCCAGGCGAGGGGCAAAGGTCGCTGACAAAGCAGAGGTGGAAAGTGTCGAGGCTGACGCACAGCCGAAAACCCGACGAGGAAGAACGGCAAAGAAATAAAGGCATTTGTGTATATATATATCTTTAATCCTGATGACCATTTCCTTCTTTTTGTACTTGTGGTTTTTATTTGGTTGTATTGCATTTTAGAAAGTAGTTTTCTAAACTGAAAATTAAGCACTGCTTTTTTTCAATACCGCAGGGAATCTTGTCTTAACCATTTATTTTGTGACAAGTTGTATGTTGGTCATTGCTGGTTTTACAAATATTTTTATGGTGAAAAAAGTGATTATTAAATTTTTTTTGTACAATGAAAAATTGTCTGAATTTGTCTATATCTCCAAACATTTCTCTGGTGCATCTACATGTGGGGTTAAAAAGACTGGGGATGATAACTCACCTTAGATATTGTAAAAGCGCTGACACCTGAAGCTTACATGTAGCCTATTTTGGGTACAGATACTGCTGTGAGTGGCCTCTTATTATTGTCATGTCTTTGTCAGTAACAGGAAGATGAGACTGAAAAGGGAAATTACATTACATTTGCTTTCATGTGCATCTTAGTGTTGGTGCAGGTCTGACTTTATAAGCAGAGGCAAGAGGAAAAATAAAATGGGGTTTATTCACAGGACACAAAACACATTACCTTATAAGAGGGACAAGTAAAAGAGTGAAGCAGACAAGTGTAAATTGGTAAATGGACAGATTTATAAGAAAACTCCGCAAAGCTTTTAACCAAGATTGAGCCATAATGCATACAGAAGCCTATATCCTGCTTTTTGCAGAACATGTGAAACAAGCTTTAAGCTTGGATTCTCCATCAACCAGTACTACAGAATGGTTATTTCAATCTATTTGCTTGGAAATTGCATAACATTTTTTTTTTTAGACCCCTTTCAATAGACTTGCCATTGTTCAGACATATGACAGATTGCAAAACAAAAAGTATGCTATGAAATCAGTGCAATAATAAATTTGAATAAATCACACTAATATTAAACTTAGTTAGAAATCAGCACAGAAGTGAGAAAAGAAAAGATGCATATTTACCATTAGATACATTTCAAAAGACTTGTTCAGACATATGACAGATTGAAAAAGTATGCTATAAAATCAGTGCGATAATACATTTAAATAAATCACCCTAATCTTAAACTTGGTTAGAAATCAACACAGATGTGAGAAAAGAAATATTTTATTTCAGGCTTTGCAGCACAAATATATAAAATGACATTCACCGGAAACCTGGTGATCAAACAGGAAGAACAAACCCGGATACATTTTGTAGACGGACTCGGAACAAACGCACACCGGACGCTGGAGCTGGAGGGAGATTTGAGTCGGAGGCGCATGGACAACAAGTTGGCCTCAAACTCGGTTGACGGCTTCAGTTGTTGATTTATTTCTCTCTTTATAGTTATATTTAACTTGTTTTGCCGTCATGGAAGCAGACAAAGACATAAAAACCACACCGAGAGGGTTTCACTGCAGCCTGTGCAATGTCAACTTACCAAACTGTGAGTAAGCTAATTTAACCACATTAACTCCTAAATCATGTCTACAGTTGACCCCTTTTTTGTAAAGCCCCTTGTAACTTTGTCTAGGTAAAATAACTTTAACTATGAAAGGAATGGAATATATATTCTAAAATGAACAATATAACATAATGTTAATGTAGTGTATTATAACAGTTAGCTAGCTGGTGTTAAACTATGATAGGCAAAGGTCTTTGGTGTATTAGATACATTTGTTATGCTGTATATGGTTAAATCAGGGATCAGCAACCTTTAATATCAAAAGAGACATTTTAGGCAAAATATTAAAAATAAATCTGTCTGGAGCCGCAAAACATTTGAGCATTGTGATGAAGGTAACACAGTTTATAGTCTAAGTGTATAGTATATACGTCTAACGCAGTGAGGGCCAAAGAGACGATGTATGAGAGAGTATTAGGGTCACATTGAGGGAAAAAACATCTGAGATTTACAGAATAAAGTCATAATATTACAAGAAAAAAGTCGTAACAGTATGAGAATAAAGTCATAACTTTACGAGAAAAAAAGTCAGAATAATACTAGAAAAAAAGTCATAACTACAAGAAAAAAGGCGTAATATTATGAGAATAAAGTCAGAATATTACAAGAATAAAGTCATAACTTTATGAGAAAATAACACGTAAAATTAGTAATTTATAATATTGACTTTATTCTCATAATACTAAAACTTTTTTTTCTCAAACTTGTGACTTTATTCTCAATATTGTGACTAATTTTTTTGCTAATGGGCTGGAGTCAGATTTTTTGGGAGGGCAGGGGAGATTCTTTTAATTTTTCCATGCCCCACATTTATACTTGAATTCACCCTTTTCTTGCAAATTTACTGTAAAGTTGAACAGTTATAGTATCAGAGCATTTTGTCGTAGGTGGGGGACCAATATGTCAGTTCTAAGAAGAACCACTAAATGTGGATCTTTATAGTTAAACCTGCAGTAGGCAGAATGTTTTTGACATCATTGGGCAAAAATTCCATAATAACCTTTCAGCATATTGTAATTCAAATGTTCTGAGAGAAAACTAGACTTCTGCACCTCCTCATGGCTCTGTTTTCAGGCTTTAAAAAATCTAGCCCGTGATGGGAGACTTTGGCCAATCACAGGTCATTACAGAGAGAGAGAGAGCGTTCCTATTGGCTGTGCTCCGGCTGGTGGGCGGTGCTTGGTATTTCCTCAACTGTTCTCAACATGGCTGCCGGGTCACAAACTTTCTCAATTTACAGCTAAACAGTACACTACAAGATGTTTCTGAAAACATTTGATGCGAGAAATAGGCATTACAGTAACAGAATCTTGATTCATATTTGATCAGCGCTGCCTAGTTTGACCGTTTGATCCGAGTTTGCGAGTGATTGACAGCTGCTCAGAGACAGCAGGCTTCAGCTCGGCTCCGATTGGTTGTTTTCCTCCGGTCTGTGAAATCTTGCAGATGCCATTAGGAGCACCGGAGGACACAGAGGCACATGATTTTTCTCATGCTACTACTGTCAGGATATAGTAACCGTTTTATAAAAAATAACTTTTAAATCATATTTGCTCCATTTCTACCCACTTTAAGAGTTTTTCTGATGCCGTATCGTTGTTGCTCATATTTTAATTTCCCTGCAGTGCCAAGCTTGGAGCAGCATGTCAAAGGGCGGAAACACCAGACGTTGAGCACGGTGCGATCAACCAGGAAGTCCCAGGAGGAGCACAGTGTGTTTGTCAGTGGCATCAAGCCTGCCATCTCTCAGACTGACATAACTGACTATTTCCAGCAGTTTGGGCCTGTTTCAGATGTCGTCATGGATAAAGACAAGGTCAGCCAGCTGTTCACAGTGAAATGCAGCTCATTTTACATGACAGCCATAGCCTCGTAGTGCTCGTCTTTGCAGTATATGTTTGTACAAAGAGTGCTGACTGTCCGTGTATTTGCAGGATATGGAAAGTGACTGATGAACCCCAATGTAGTCTGTGTCACTCTGCATTCACAGGGCGTGTACGCCATCGTGCAGTTCTTTGAGACGGACAGCATCCAGGCGGCCCTGTCCTGTGTTGAGCATCAGATGAAAGGCTTGAAGCTGCGCGTCAAACCCCGGGATAAGAAGGAATTCAAGTTGATCCCCAAGAAGAATGCGTCCCAGAACCTCCAACAAGTTTTCGAACGCCTCAAACCTCAGCTGTGTCAGCTGGTGACGGTAAGCATCTTGTTGTCAAACATAAAGCCTGGATTATGTGAATGGAAGTATGGGACTTTAAGGAAGACAAATACACTTGGTTGTTAGGAGCGTTACAGCCTCTAGGGGCTGCTATTGGGGCCCTTTAGATTCTGGAGTTTCAATTTAGTTCCATACTACTTTATATCTTAAATTAACCATAAAATCATGTAGTTTTATATTAATGAATGTACAGTTTATACTCTACTAACTATAACTTAGGAACTAATGTTAATATCACACTGTTTTGGGATGTAAAAAAAATTTACATTTTTCATGTATACTGACAGGAAGCGATGCAGATGCACTGATAAGCTTTATGGTATCTGTCCACAGGATCTGTTCTTTCCACGCCTCCCATTCATTGTCTATATAAACAGCCGTGCAATGCATTCTGGTAGCGTGACAGCACGATAAATTTGAGGATTTCTAGGATACTTTGTGCAAATCAGGGGCATCTGGCGTCTCGCCGCCTCTAGAAACTCCTGAGAAACTTTTAAATTAACTGCTGTTGATCTAAAATAAAGACAGGTTTAGCAACCGCATGGCTTATTTGTCGCATAAAATGTTTTCAAAAATACATTTCGGTGAACTATTTTCATAATAGAAGAGAAAAAAGGTTCCAAAAGAGCTGCCATGTTGGTTCTGGTTTGAAGGCTGGGAGCAGCAGCCCATAAGGGAAAACATTCGTCCACTCAGGTGCCTTGTGTCTAGTGGCAGTCCCTCAAGCATCCAATGCTGGGAAGCAAGGTGATCCCTTGTGTCCAAAAAAACGTCCCTGTGGACATGTACCATTAGTCTGACGTAATCAGAATAGACCAGCTTATTATAACATGTATATGTGTTACCAAGGTGTTGTCCTTTGTTCTCCTCCAGGTGAATGCACAGATGCAGCACGTCGTAGAGCGATTTCAGCTGGGAGAAAACGAAAAGAAGGCCCGAGGCTTGCTGGTTCAACTCCTGCAGGAGGTTTTCGTTGAGTTTTTTCCAGGTGATCATTTTGTAAACACCCATACAGAAAGTCCGATTCTGAAATCTTGTCTTACACAGTAATTGTGTAAAATATCAATTTGCTCTCTCACTTTTAATACTGTGTTTGGATTGGTTGCAGACAGCCAGATTCAGCCATTTGGTTCATCTGTAAACACTTTCGGCATCCACTCCTGCGACTTGGACCTGTTCCTGGACCTGGAAAACACCAAGGTGTTCCAGGCCAGTGCCAAGTCCACTAAGGAGCAGGTCTGACATTTTTACATACACAGTAATTGGTGCCTATAAAGTGTTTTTTTGCCTCATTGCTGCTACCAAAAATAAGGTTTTGGATCTAAACAATCTATTGTCAAAATATTAAATCATGTAACTTTGTAGGGAGCCTGCTGTGTATTGAAACATCCTTCTTTTTCTTTTTGTCTTCCCTCTTTCTTCAGACAGGGGAGGGCACGTCAGACGACGGTCGCTCTGAGGACTCCATCCTGTCTGATATTGACCTGTCCACTGCCTCTCGGGCCGAGGTCCTGGACCTCGTGGCAACAATCCTCAGACGCTGTGTCCCCAGTGTGCACAAAGTCAGCGTGGTCAGCGCTCGCCAACCCGTAGTCAAGTTCCATCACCGCGAGCTTAACCTGCAGGGGGACATCACCATTAACAACAGGTCAGTCAACGATTCCTAGGATTTCCTTGATGCTGTGTAGTAGTGGTGTCACGATTTTGATTCAAAATCAGAAATCGATCGAAATGAACTTCTGATTTCGACCAAAAGCAGGATCATTGACATTTTTTTTTTTCTCCGCACACGCCCACTTGAAGGAAAATACAGCTGGACTCAAGAACCATAACCGACACCTCACTCATGGTTAAAACTATAAACCAGCATAAAAATCCCAATTACCAACATAAGTGACCATGTTCTGAACAGACACATCACATTACAAACACTAACAAAAGTAACATTTGCAATTTGGAACATAAAAGAGCAAACGTAAACTACTCAGTCCAGCACTCGGGACGAGGCGGGTATGATGGTAAATGTGAGCTGTCGCTACGATACTCAGGGCACTTCCTGCATATGCCTATGGCATTTTACTCTGCATGAATTAGCCCAGCGGCTAGCAAACTTTAGTAAGTTAGTTCCTTACTCTTCATAGCTCTTCTACTCTTACTTGGTTTAACATTAAGTCACTGCATCTCGGAACTAGTGGGACTGCTGAGTGCCGTCTCTCAGCGCACACAAAGCTCCACCTTCGCCCTCGCTGACAAACAGCAATGAGAGGAGAGAGAGAGAGAGAGAGAGAGGAAAGACGGGAAAAGAGAGAAACAAGCGCGACAGTAAATGACAACAAAACCGTATTTTTGTAGGTTACAGCATACTTGTAATGCACTAATGAAGGATTTCTGTTTCGTTTTTGTAATAATTATGTAATGAGGTGGGTCACATAGATACTGTTATTGAAATAGACTGATGTATCTAATTATATGTATTATAGTCTAACACTTTCTAAACAAAAAAGGAGTTCAGTTCTCTTTTTAAGAAGAATTTGAAAGTGTAAATGACAGTTGTCAGGGAATAAAACCAATGATCTGTTGATCTTTACGAATCAAGACTCCATATTCCAACAATGGTATGTTTACATCGAAAATCAAATCGAATATTGACCTTAAAATCGAAAGTCAAATCGAATCGTGACACCCCTACTGCGTAGCATTAAAAGTCATCAGATGTGGTGAGAATTGTTTCTATCTTGTACAGTGAGGCTGAAGTACAGTATGGTTTTATTTTGTTCCTTCAATAGACTGGCAGTCAGGAACACTCGCTTCCTCCAGCTGTGTTCAGGGTTGGATGACCGGCTGAGGCCTCTGGCGTACACCATCCGCTACTGGGCCAAGCAGAAGCAGCTGGCTGGTAAGATGAAATGACTTGAACCTTGGAGCACAGCGTATATAGCACCAGTTCTGTTTGTAATAATAGATTTTTTTACACTCAAGATTAGTGTTGTTGTTGTTATCTGTACATTTAGGTAGTTATTTCATTATTTGGTCAACAGATGTCAGTAGAGCTCCACTTGCCCCTTATGATCTTGTTGGGATCTGTCTGGACACTGTCTGGATTTGCAATGCCTTTTAGTGCCTAGTTAAGGTAAGCTGCGGTTACAAGCACATCTCTGTTTTTGTTGTAATAGCACAGGCTGCGTCCCCTGATATAGAATCAAAACTTAATAAGAGTGTTCTTCATTGAAGAGCACACTAATTACCTTTTACTCCTGGGGCACATCATCTTTATTCCCTTTGATGAGCCGTAGCCTCCACGCTGCCGGTGCAGCTTTCAACAAGGCACTCGTGCAGAGTGATTTACGAAGCACGATGGGATCAGTTGCATGTGAGGCTGCTGTTGTAATCCAAACGCTTTGAAGTGGTTGCATAGATCTGTGTTGCAAGGTGTGAAAAAATCAAATAAGAAAAAAAAATAAATCTTGTTTTAGAAGTGAAGTCAAATCAAAGAAGTGAGTTTGTAACTCTATGGATCCGGTCTGTTTCGCAGTCTACATTACATCCACAAATTCACTAAGTTGACAGTGACATCTTACTACAAGCCAGTGTTCATCATAAATGTTACAGAACACACTATCAATCCTAACGTGCAAGCAAACAGGTTACAGGTAAACCATTTTTATACCGTGCATAAACCCAACAAAAATTGAGGTTAACCAAACTAAACAGTTTGATACTTAAACCAAACAAAAACTGTCAGTCAAACAGAGTTTATAACATGTTGTAAGTAAGTAGCGACAATGACTTTTGCATCAGATGTCAACAGAGCTGTGATTGGATCATTCAGGGTGGATCCAGTTCTGTTTGCTGCTGGATTACATCGTTTACATTGTTTGATATGGTACCAATTATTGATTGTACATCATACAGAGGGCTGAATTACAGTATAAATATAGCAGCTATTGTATATCTGCTTTTAGTGCTGGGTAATATAGCTTATAAATAATATCTCTATTTTTAGGCTATATCTTCTACCTGCAAAAATAACATCATTGTTTGAATTAACCCTTTAGTGCATATGATCATACTAGCGTGATCATTCTAGCAAACTAATCTGAACACTCTGAGGTGGTGTACCTTCATATTGAAGTCAGATTGGTCTTTGGAAATGTATTCTTATTAAGGTGACTAATTATTCACACAATTTGATATTCAATTTTTCTCAGAAATACAGTTTGCAGGTGGTATTTTTTTATTTTTTTTTAAATTATCATTAATTGTATCTGTTTGATATTTTGTTTTACTTCTTTATTTATTATTGACAGACTGACTTATTGGATTTATGCTAAATTACCGATCACATTTACTGCAAAATCACTATTATTATTATTATTATTATTATTATTATATTACAGGTGCTTCACTTCTCTTTCCTAGTTCCCTGCTTCCCTCCAGATACAAAAACACACACCCCATACGCACATCCATGCTCATAGTCCACACACACTCGCCCAGGAGAGTGTGTTTGTGAGAGGGGGGGATTGATGCCATTTAACATCAGTATAATGCAGCCGGTGTTTTTTTTGTATCACTAAGGAACAAGAGAACCAAACCCATGCCACAAAAGCCCCTTCACACCATTAATAATATGTTAAAGCATTTCTTTTTTTGATTTAGTTTCATCCTGTCGGCTATTAACAACACGACCACCTTTGCATTTTGACGTGTAGGTAATCCCGGTGGTGCCGGTCCCCTGCTCAACAACTACGCTCTGACGCTGCTGGTCATCTTCTACCTGCAAAACTGTGAGCCTCCCGTCCTCCCCACAGTGGACCAGCTCAAGGACTTGGCCTGTAAGTGCTGCGTTGCTCCTTCACTCAACGGGCCTCACGCAAGAACATTTTCATCCTAAAGCTCTCTTGCTTTTTTTTCTGTGACGTTTGCTGGTACGAATGTTCCAAGTCAGATTCTCCAAACTCTCTTAACTGCACAAACTTGTCGTAAATTGCTTATTTCAGCCTGATGAATGCCAATGATCCTGAGAAAGTGCATGTTTGTGAGGTTTCATCATTGCTATCATCACTGGGTTTTTGCCTCTATGGAGAGAGTCATACTATCTGTTCACTTGTTCGGTTTGGACCACTCGTTGATTTTGTTCATACCTACGAGAAAATGGATAAGAAAATGAATACCACAAATTCTCTTAAATCACTTAAGAAGGAATCTGTTGGTGCGACTGGTTCTTGCAATGAGGCCTAATCCCTGCTTTTCTACAATACTGTACAAATAACAATTTAAACAGTCTTTATGAACAAAATCGGGGGAAACGACAAAAGAAATCTGGTTTCCAGTTTATTATTTGTGATTGCAATTGTGAAAATAGATGCAAGCAAAAGCATTTAAACTGAAATTTGGTCAGCAAATTACTTACACAGTATCTGTTTATATATGGGATTTAAGTAGGTCTCCTTCAATATACCAAATATTTCACTTTTTAATGATAGGGTTGGTAATCTTCGGAGAGTTTTTGTTACATCTGTTGAAATTATCAGCCTACCTTCTAGGGTTGGGCGATTGGACGAATATATTGGCTATCGGCGATTGGCTGAGTACATCGCCGGCTGTTTTGTTTTAATTGGGCGATGTTTGTCATTTTATTTTACTAATTTAATCATCTGCCTCAGAAGAACGAGAGCCGCTCTGCCGCTGCTCAGTGGGCCGAAAGAGACAGCGGGTGAAAACAACGTGCAGAGCCGGCATAGTTTCACATATAACTCTGTGAAATAAGGGTTTATTTCAACCAAACCAGAGTTGGTGATTGTTTGAAAGACTAACCAAGATGTTTTTGGTGAGATTTAATTTGTTTCGGTTGAATGAAGTGTGTTTTACTCTCAGCTGATCTCTCAGCTAAACTACGGCAGCGTGGGAGAGGGGGGTGCCATGCGTGCGCACACACACACACACCTGTGCGAATATATCGGCAATTGCCGGTTGTTGGGCTGACCATGGCCGGTTGGAAAATTTTAACATATCGCCCTACCCTACTACCTACCTGCCTGCCTGCCTGCCTGCCTCTGTGCGCTCATTGCACATCACCAAAGTCTTCAACAAGCTTCTAGCTTGACAGCTGTGAGTACTAACAACAGCCATGTTCCTTGTTTATGTTCATGATGATGATTTTGGGGGAGCGGCTTTGGAGGGAGGCCTTAAGGGGCGGGCTGTCAGTGTTGGTGACTTTCTGGCTAGATTTAGCGACTTTTGGAGCGAGTGCTGCTCGCTACTTTCATTGGAAAAGAGTTGAAAACACTGGGCTGTTTTTTTTTTTTTAAAATCTTTTTTAAAATCCTGCATACTCTTGCTAGTTTCTCAAGATTACCAACCCTAGCTTTAACATAAGGAATTTTCCAGACAGGTTAAAATGACTTTCATATTGTAGATGATTTGGATGGTCCCGTACAATGGAATCGGCAAATTAATTTGTCTGTTTTGTTACAATTTCAATTGTACATGCTCTTTGTTAAGATGTTTAATAATCATTATGTGTTGACCTCTTTGCAGGTGAGGAGGAAGAGTGTGTGATTGAGGGCTGGAACTGCACCTTCACTAGTCAGCCTATTGCTGTGCCCCCCAGCAAGAATACACAGGACCTCAGTAAGTGAGAGGAATTTTTAAAAAAAGACAGAAATGTGTGATT
>CAKAOH010005386.1:5089-46365 GCA_916701665.1 Sebastiscus tertius | reverse complement strand
TTCCTTAGGGTGACTTTAAAGAGGACCTATTATGCTTTTGTGCTTTTTCCCTTTCCTTTAGTGTGTTATATAGTTTGTTGTGCATGTAAAAGATCTGCAGAATTACAAAGCCCAAAGTCCACACCAAAGGGAGTTATGGTACATTTCCACAGGGGCATTTTTTACTCATTCATTACTCTCCCCAACAGAAACACTGCTCCTGAGCTGCCTGAAACGGACTCGCAAGTCCCGCCTTTTCTTCTGTAACGTAGTGATGTCACCAAGTAACATATTTGCATAATACCTGCCTAGTGGCAAGTATGAAAGTGGCAACCCTAAAACTAAGCTAGTTAGAGAGGAGTCTGAAGAGTTTGATTCAGTTGGCCAATCACAACAGAGTGATTGGTCAATCAGAGCAGACTGGGCAGGAACTCAAACAGAGCGTTTCAGACAGAGGGTGAAAAGAGTTACTGCGTCACAGCCAGTATGAGAAAAATAAAGTGTTTTTTTAACAATAAAGCATGTAAACATGTTCTAGTAGAAAACCAAATCACAAGTATACACCTGAAAATAAGCATAATATGTCCTCTTTAAGCATAGAGGAAAGCTCTTTGAAGAACTGCATTGTTAAACTTTACCACCAGAGAGCACGATATCCTGGAGATAACTTCTCTCTAAGTCAGTGAGTGGGTGGAACAGGCCTACAGTTTCCTTATCAGCACTCTGAATGCACAACAGCTGTGCAATGTTTTTGACATAACCTTAAGAGGCTGGCCTTTTTTTTTTGTTTCTTTGTATCCCTTTATCAAAACATCACCATTTGCATTCGAGACCAATGGCCTAAATGTTTTCCACACCACATAGAAAAAGTAGACATGCAGTTAGCCGCTGAAACCGAAGCAGAGGAGAGTGCTTGAACAGGAAGTTTGACTTTATGTGGTTAGCCAAGCATTGCCGTGCACTTGGCTTGATACAGGAAGTTCATATCACTCATTGGTCTTCAGTCTAAAAACGGTTACTGAGCCTTTTCACTCGCGGAACAAGAAGTTTGTCACGAAATGGCCCAGGGAAAGGACCAATCCTTCGCCAGCCGCCTTTTCCATAGATGTCGTAAGAGTAACCCAGAGCAGAAAGGGCAAGAGAACGAGGTGCCTCAAATCTCTGAGTTTACCATCATGTGGGATAAGTTCAGTAAGTGCGTTGTGTTGCTTTTATACTTGAAATGTGTCTGCAGCTCTGAGCAGGACGAGTCTCAGCTCGTGTTTGTGTTTTTTGTTTGTCGGAGAACTGATTTAGATGAAGCTTATAAAAAAAAAACAAGTGGCATATTAGTCCAAATTGTACAGGTCTTTTAATGGGTCTTTAAGTTTGATTATGTATTTTTTTCATGTACATTAGTTTGTCAGGTCTTAAAACGTCAAGCACACATATCTAGACATTAGTAAAAGCAGCTTTGTCGAGCAGGCCTTTTGTGGTGCTTCAGTCGCTTGCATCATCTTAATATCTCTGTCCTGTCATTTTTGTGTACTGTTCTGCAAGTATGAAATGTGTGTTATGTGTGCTCTTTTACAATGTCTTTTCAATCACTGTTGTTTTAAAGTCTTTGTGACAGATGTTAACAATATTTTGTGACAGATTTAGGATAGCGAAAGCCTCCTCCCATACTGGTAAGAAAGAAAGAGAAAGTTAGGTCTAAATATTGAAGACTACCTACTGTGAAAAATCAAACCCGTATGAACTGAAATATCCACTTAATTATAAAGAACAAAAACCCCTGACTAATGGTTTTTATAGTCAATTGAAGAAATAAGTCTTCCAACCAAAATAATGGTATTGTTTTGATGTAGAATACTTTAATCAGGTTTAACTTAGTTGTCTTCTTCAGTGTCATTTTGTCGTGTGTTGCATTTAAACCACTTGAATCTCAAATGTCCTTGTTTTTAAGCACTTCATAAATGTTTCTTCCTCTCTTTCTCTTCTCCACCATTTCCATCCATGTGGGTCCTGCAAACCCTTGGTGAACTGTAGAGACTTTTGGTATGCTCATTTTTCCATGAGCCGTCCTAAGTCACAGAGTTTATTCGGCAGTTTTTAGGCCTACCGGGCTTTGTAGTATCCTACTAAGATTGCGGTTAAATAGGACAGTCTGTTAACATACAGCTTCCACATATAGTCCTTCAATGCCAGGTATGCATTTAAATCAGCAACCGCATACCAACTAGACATTAGATACCTACCACGACTCTGTGACTTTGGACATCTCATGTCTGCTGTGACTTTCACAATGTCTTTCTAATGCCTGCACCGTAGCCTCAGTTATGTTCTGTATTTTGTCTTTTTTCCTCTGCACAGTATTACTGCCTTCCCCTCTTTACTTCCACCTACTCCTGAAAGGGATGCAGAATAGCTTTGAATTGGCCAGTTCTGTAAAGTCCCACAAGAGCTCTTTGCATCACTTTATCAATTACAATTTCCTGCTTAGACGTGTGGTTTTGAGGTATTTTTTATGTCAAGTATAGTCCTGCATCCCCACTACTTGACATTTGCCTGACCTTAAAATGCATTTGTTTCCCTGAACTTGTGAACTGCCTTTGTTTATTTTCACGTTAAACAGCCCCAGTTTGTTATTTTCCTCAACATGTTAACTGACCTTGTGTGTGTACCAAAAATGCTAATTGTTAAATCACACTTTTCTCTTTTTATAGTGAAAGAGTTCTTAGCTAAAGCCAAAGAAGATTTTTTAAGAAAATGGGAGTGTCCACCACAGGTAAGTTGAGCTCAAACTTTCACTTCCTTTAACTCGCTGGCCTCAGCGGTTTGTCATGTGCCAAAATGACAGATAGACATTTTGTGTGATAGCGCCTCGCCACTTCCTGGCTCACATGTTGTTGACTTCAATGCTACCTGATTGCGTAATTGTACTGTGACACTAAGAGGCATTTATTCTGAGCTTTATAGAGGCAAAATGGCAAACCAATTGCATCCATAAGAGCCGAATTTACAAGCAGAAATGAAGCATTTCAATCATCAGTTTGCTGTCTTCACTTCCACTCATAATGTTTCCTCAGAGCACAACTGGCCTGGATGACTTTGACAGATTCAAAACTCTGGGCACTGGCTCGTTCGGGCGAGTCATGCTCGTCAAACATAAAGAAACAAATCAGTTCTACGCCATGAAGATCTTGGACAAACAAAAAGTAAGTGTATGGCTTTAAAGAGAACTGTTTACCCATCTCATTAGATCTAGTTGTCATAAACCAAAAGCAAACTTCTGCATGCTTGACGAATGCTGTAACTACACAAATGCTGCTCATCTCATAAAAGGAAGTGGAACGCTTCCTCTCATGCACGGCCAGCGCGTTATCATTGAAAACCTCAGAGGTGCTTCACAAGAGAGTTTCAATCTTTAAATACTGATGTGAGAGTCGTAGGAGGAGGTTAGCGTGTCCTCAGTGCGTCGCTCATGTAACAGTACACTGCTTCTTTGAATTTCACACAGTTGGTTTAAGAGGTAAAGCTGTCTGACTTTTAGTTTAAGCTGTACTGCTGAAAGACTTCCCTTATTACCATATATGTCTGCCCACTTCTTTTTTTTTTCACACTTCGTTTGCTGAACTTTTACAAGTTCATCACAGGGGTCTTAAAGGATTATTCTCTGTTTTTACTACTACTAATCATGTACATATCACATTGCTGCTGACTATTTCCCGAAGCATGCCATGCATTTATAACGTGTTTTTACTGCCTTACAGGTAGCCATTGGTTTCCATTTAGATCAGTTCAGTACAGAATGCAAATGAACTTGCAGAGACTTGAAACTTGCTTGAGAGAAGTAGCTAACTCATCACAGCCAGGTGTTATATCATTGTGTGGTAATGCAGTTGAAACTGTGGATTGAGTTAATGTTTGACAGTCTTTTTAAACCGAGGACCAAGCAAATTGGGACATTACTTTCCATGATGTCTGTTAGCGCTGCCCCCTCTTACTTGATTAGTCAGTCGCTTTGCTCTTAGACAACTGAGATTTTTATTGTTGATTAGTCGTTTTTTATGCTATTTTCATGCAGAATGACTTATTTCCAAGAAACACATAAGCACATCTCTGGTAAACACGAGATTTAAAATGGTGCTTTTGTGTGATTCCTTGTGTAAAAAAACTCAGTTTCACAGATCTGTCGATTAAATCAACTAATTGATTAGTTGACAAAATCGTTAGTCGACTAAGAATTTCTTTAGTCGAGGACAGCCCTAATTCTGACTTTTATTTTCTGACAATACGGCTTGTGGATGCAATACCGTTAAGCACCTGACTTTCAAGTCTTGTATGTCAGAGCTT
The DNA here is from genome assembly GCA_916701665.1 of Sebastiscus tertius. Classification (NCBI taxonomy): domain Eukaryota; kingdom Metazoa; phylum Chordata; class Actinopteri; order Perciformes; family Sebastidae; genus Sebastiscus; species Sebastiscus tertius. Next base: position 42,051 of record CAKAOH010005386.1, on the reverse strand, counting down.
CCCACCAACTCCTGAATGCACCAGACTGGCAAACGTGTCAAATGAATTGCACAGACAAAAATAAAACAGAACATGATGTTAACTCTGAAGTTTTAAGTCTGTGCAAGTTGCTTTTCACACCTTACTGAAATGAATGGAAGAAAGCAACTGACTGGAGAGGAGGACAGACACAATTTCAAGATGTCAAAAAATAATGTTATGCTTTGAAGAGTGATCAGTCATAATTGGGTTAAAACATGTAAAACATGTCTGTGTGAATTCACTTTTCAATCACAAACATTGCTCTCAAAAAAATCCTAAAAAACCTTTTTGGTTCTTGTAGCTTTGCTTTACATTGAATTCGCGAAATGACATACCACACACACACATAGTATTTATATTGTAAGTATCTGGTGATAAGATATGTATCATGATGCAGGAGTTACGATTCAATTTATTGCGATTTTTAAAAAATCGAGTTTTAGGAAAACTGTCATAATATAAAGAATACACCACCATATGCATACAATGTGAGTGAAAAAAAACACATTAGCAGTGCACCCATACGCAACTTCCTGTCTAAGTTTACGTTGTCACTTTGGGGGGGAAGAGTCAAATGGCTGAAGATAGATTACAACACTGCTATGTAGGGGACAGGGTTTAAATACAACACAAAGTGAGCCACTGTCTGCCACAAATCTTTGCATGTAAACTATTAATTAAAAATGTATAGTGTTTTTAAGAATTAATACAGTATCACAAAACATAAAGTCGTTATACTAAGTGTATAGATATTTTATTACACCCCTGTTATATTGTGCCTTGTGTTTTTTTCAGGTGGTGAAGTTGAAGCAGATAGAACACACACTAAATGAGAAGAGAATACTACAGGCCGTCTCTTTCCCCTTCCTCGTCAGATTGGAGTACTCTTTCAAGGTACATATTACCATATTACAAGAGTTTTTATATGTTTCACCAAGGAATCCTAATGCTAATCCAACAGACCTTTTGTGTTCATCTGTCACAGTGCTACAGTTAGAACAGTACATCTCCTCGTTTATAATTAAAAACAACCTCAACAGAAAGGACACCCCTGTAATAATGTACCATCACTTAACCTGATTGGGGTGTTTTTTTTCCCTACCTGAAGAGCGCTTCCCTTTGCTTAAAGGTGTCTTGCTTTGATTAACAGGACAACTCAAACCTCTACATGGTGATGGAATATGTGCCCGGTGGAGAGATGTTCTCACACCTCAGACGTATTGGAAGGTTCAGGTATAATATACATTTTATTTATTTATATTTTAAGTATTATATTTATTAATATTAATTTATATTATATATATTTTTATTCAGTGCTGTATCAGCCACTAATAGCTGGACAATTTTCACTTAGCTCACTGATAATATCATGGATGGAATAGCTTGAGACAGACATTATTTGGCTACAATGAATGATTTATGCACCATAATCATGATGCAATAATGTCTGACTGTCCACCCTCCCTTCTTTTCAGTGAAAACCATGCAAGATTTTATGCAGCTCAGATCGTGCTCACCTTTGAGTACCTTCACTCCTTAGACCTCATCTACAGAGACCTGAAGCCTGAAAACCTGCTCATAGATCAGCATGGGTACATCCAGGTACACAGTCTGTGTCAAGTTTGTACTAGAAAAGTAAACTGAAGTCAGTCATCAACGAGTTCTGTCGGTAAACTATTAGTTGTAACTAAGAAGAAACTCATCCGCTGCTAGTAGAAAACAACCAAGAAAGAGTATGTGGACCTACTGTTTATAAAAATAAAGACAGTTAACAATAAATAACAAATTAAAGGGATAGTTCAGGTGTTTTGAAGTGGGGTTGTATGAGGTACTTATCCATAGTCAGTGTATAACAGACAGGAATACCGGCACGGAAGCAAAGCAATGTACTGCTGTGGATGGGACCGGCAGCAAAACGTATTTTAGCCACCTAAAAGAAAGGCCCACCTAAAAAACCTTGCTGTGAGACAGCTATACTGTATATACATGTTTCCGACTGGGAAGTGCATTATCAATGCTCTCGCCAAAGCAACCAGATTTTAACTGACTGTATACAGTAAGTACCTCATAAAACCCCACTTCAAAATACACAAACTATCCCTTTAACACGTTTAGTCAATTTGATCCATCTTAGATTTTTTAAAAATTACAAATGAAAAATGACAAACAGATGTAGGTTGTGTTAAATGCCCTGACGTAGATCTACAGTGGTCAAAATATGTTGGCATTTTTATGATTTAGGCTTTTTAATATTTCCATCCTCGACTTGTTTTTGATCTACTGTTGAGTACACAGAGCGACCACTCATCTCTCTTTCCTTGACGCAGGATTCTGTTTATCTGTTGATAGCCATGGGTCTGAAGTGTAGTACATGTTAACTATGCCCTGACGTAGTTACTTCTCTTATCATGCTCCTATTGTTCTTTCTTAAGGTCACAGACTTTGGCTTTGCCAAAAGAGTAAAAGGCAGGACCTGGACATTGTGTGGAACTCCTGAGTACCTGGCTCCAGAGATCATCCTCAGCAAGGTGAACCCTTATTACCTAATATACAGCCCGCATACATATTATTACAGTACAGTTAGAAAGGGCTAAAACAGTAACTCAAGCACAATGGATTTCAAACGAAACAATGATTTGATGAATTAAAGTGTCTTCACATTCATATTTGGAGAAAAATGTTAAGAATTGTATTACCTTTTTATGCACAGTAACCCCAATTTTATGACAATAATAATAACTTTATCTATATAGCACCTTTCAATACAAAGTTAGTGCTTTACAGTAAAAACAATAATAAAGTTAAAACATGTACAAGATATAAAACAGGATAAATAGTTTAAATGGGTACAATACATATCTTCAGTTAAGAAAAAGCCAAACGGTAGAACTGAGTTTTCACCTCTAGTGACAAATCAAGATTTAGGAACCATTAGTAGGGCCTCGCTGGAGGATCTCAAGCAGCGATTAGGCTCATAGGGAGTTCTGAGATCACAAATACAGTCAGGAGATAGACCATTCAAGGCTTTAAAAACAAGTTGTGAAATCTAAAAATCAATTCTAAAACTCCGAGGTAACCAGTGAAGGGCAGCAAGGATCGTTGTAATGTGGTCACAAAGCCTGGTAGCAGCGTTTTCTATAAGTTACACTCTGCCTGCTGATACCACAATAAAGTGCGTTGCAGTAGTCAAGTATGGGGGAAATAAAAGCATGGATGACCTTTTCTAAATCTGCAAAGGAAAGGAATGACCTGATCTTTGGTAAATGCTGCAGTACAATGATCCTAAACATATAGACAAGATCAACAATAAGTTTCAAGTGAAACTGAGCATGTGTTTCACTTGACAAAGAGACCAGACTTGAGTCAAAAAGTCTTTGAAACGAGCAAGAACTGAAGCTGGCTGCCGTCTAGGCCCGGCAAATCACCACCAGAGAAGATATGTGTCTGCCGAGGTCGTATATGTCATTGGATGCAAAGGATCTTGCTTATTTGTCCAATGTTTTGTCCTAAAATTGACTGTTTTTAAGGGGATACACCAGTCATATGATGTAAACGAAAAAAAACACAAGTTAAAGCTAAGTGCAGAGCCAACAGAAGAAGAAATGTGTCACGCTTATCTATATCGGACTTCCTGCATGTCTCGAGCCTTTCTGACTGTCGATACCAGTCGTTATCCAAGGTTGTTTTTGCATGGTTAAGGTTGAGCTAAGCCTTTTGAAAATAATCTTTTTTCTTTCTGTTTCTGACTCTTCCAGGGCTACAACAAAGCTGTGGACTGGTGGGCACTTGGAGTTCTCATCTATGAAATGGCTGCTGGATACCCTCCATTTTTTGCTGATCAGCCGATCCAGATCTACGAAAAGATTGTGTCTGGCAAGGTATCCAGAAATACTCACGCACAAAGTCTTTGAGTTTGACTCTTTTAATTATCTGTCATTTCTCTGCTTGTCTTTCAACCTTAAACATCAACTTGGCATTGTTGTGTTTCTTATTGCTCTTTATATACCGTAACCAAGCATGTTATATTAAATGGGTGAAGAACACACGTGTGTTTACGTTGATCGTGCTCGGTAATTCAGAGTTCCCTTCTTTTTTTCGCTCCTCTAGGTACGATTTCCCTCTCACTTTAGCTCCGACCTGAAGGATCTGCTGAGGAACTTGCTCCAGGTGGACCTGACGAAGAGATTTGGCAACCTGAAGAACGGCGTGAATGACATCAAAAATCACAAGTGGTTCTCCACAACAGACTGGATCGCCATCTACGAGAGAAAGGTCGGTATTCACTGTGTCGTAACATGTTTCTGAATCCGTAACCATGCAATGACACATCTGATACTGTCCATCGTTTAGTTCTTTCGTAAATTTAACAGAATGATCAAGACGTGTGATGGTGAAGTGTGCACAAAAACACAAAAATAAGCACAACTCGTGGTATTTTAATAGAAGATAATTTAGATATAAACACCAGCTCTTGTTTGGCATATTGAAATGAATAATCAGAAAACAATCTCTTATTTTCTTCTGCATTCTCAGGTCGAAGCTCCCTTCTTGCCAAAGTGCAGAGGACCAGGAGACACGAGCAACTTTGACGACTACGAAGAGGAGGACATTCATGTCTCACAAACAGAAAAGTGTGCGAAAGAGTTTGCTGAGTTCTAGAGAGTTGGGCCAGAGTCCCATCAGGGCTCAACGTGTTTTTGGGATATTTGCACTCTCCTGAGGTTTAAGGTGGAACTGAGGCCGTCACGTGTTCAAAACAAAAGCCTCGTTCCTTCATTCCACACAGCTGAATGAGGTCCTTCTTGCCATGATCCTGCGTGCAGTTAGCACTAACCTATACACAGGCACATTATGCAGACACCCCTCGTGCTGCAACACAGAAATACTAGACCACGTTCTCATCTTTTGTCTGTTTTGTTTTTTATGTTTGCCACCTTTTTGAATAGCCTCCCTCCTCCTTATTTCAAGTCAGATAATTATTTGAAAAGCAACATGAAAACCAATATTATGCCCATTTTCAAATGGCACAAAGAGTGATTGATTGTATTAGCTGGTATTGCACATATTGTGATTTAAGCTTTGGGAAAATAGAAGGCATTTCTTTCTTTTTTTTGGTTGAATTTCTAACATTGCCAGTCGTCTGTTAAACGCCTGAGTGTGTTTTAGGGTTCAGTTTATTATTCCTTAATCATGAACACTTTAACCATTATTCATCATTCTGGTGTCCTTAAGACCTAGAGACGTGTATTTGTGCATATAGAAATATACATATATGAGACATTTTCAAACACTTTGTGTTGTTAAAAGCATGACCAAAATTCAATCAAAGAAACTAGTGTTTTAATGAAGGAAAAGCAACACTGATGACTTCTTGAAGTTTTGTGAGTTTTAGCACTCAGGCGTTCAGTTCTTGAAGGGACGGGTTAACAGTGACAAGTGTTATTATGGAGCAGAAACTTGTCAGTGCTGTGTTAACTCAATTGTAGCATCCATATCTGGTCACACCTCAGACTAGATGTGGTATTGAATGAAAGGAATAAGATGATATATTTTTCAGGTACAACTCTGTTTCTCGAGGAAGGAAAAACTGAAGGGGTTTGAGTGTGTCACTCTCCACACAACAGGTCATCGGTCTTTGGTACGTCCAGAAATGTATGAAGTGCATTTTTTCAATAACTGAAAGGTCAGTTTGTTAGATTTTCTTGAGAGCAGTGTTGGTCACGTGGACATATTTTGTCCTTTCGGGTTTGCTTTTCAATTTTGTTTTTAAATTGTGCTTTAGCTGAGCACTTGGAAGCTATCGTGTAACTGCCATATTTGTTTCATTTTTACTTTTGCATGTTTGTTTGTACAGCAGCGTCACAAGCTAAATAGTGCCCTGAAAGTGTTCCCATCTGTTTTGTTGTTGTTTTGTTACCTTTTCAATTGTTTCATAGCCTTGAGACATTGATGCATTAGATAGGCGATTTTTATGCGAGTGACATATTCCTCCACATAATCCCACAAAAGCAAAACTAAACCATTAACCACGAAATAATAACTGAAATATCATAACCTTAAAGTATTCATCCGTCTTGGTCACCACTTGGTTGAAACATACTTACCTCAACTATAGCTTGTAGTCTCTTCGCATCATTTTTTTAACCAATTTGTACACTGTGACGGAGCAATATTTGCTCATTCTTCCTCGCAAAAATTGCTCAGGCCGAGTTAGAGAACGTTAACAGGCAAAAATGTGTTTTGGTCTTGTTACAGATTTCCAAAGGGAATAAGGTCAACAGAGTCTGACTTTTGAAGAACATTTTCATTGTAAATCACTCCTGTTTAAGTTATTGTCTACACATATTTAATATATATGTTCTCCCCTCAAGAGAAATAGAGGTTTTATGTGGGATTTCTTTTCTATACTGAGCACCATTCGTTTCCCATGAATTCTGACACATAGCCTGTCCTTACTGCTGAAATGTAGTCCCTGCCTCCTCAAACTCCGTGTCGGCGTGACGGGTTGACGTGTGTATTTAGAAGGTGATCATGTCAAAGGTTCAATACCTACAAGGCCAAGGTGTCCACTTGTTGAACTTCCAGCTTCTGCGATCCTTTGATTCCCTCGAGGGAAGTTTGTCTCTGCCGTCCACAGGGAGGTCAGAGGTCATTTCTGCAGGTCGGACACTCAGGGTTGTGGGGAAAAATCATAGTTTTACATGTCACATCTTGTTGGAAACAATAATGCATTGTCTTTCAATTTAACATCTCTTTAAGTCTTCTGAAGTTTTGATCATTACTTGACATGGTGCTCAAGTGTTTGTAGATGAGAACAATGCAATTTAATCAACAATCTTAGACAACCAAATGTGAAAAAGGTTTGGTGACTGAATGCTTTTTTTTAAGGTACTGATGTACTGTATATTGATATTGGCTATGCCTGATTTTTTTTTTTTTCATATATTGAGCACATGATGTGGTATTTTATTTAGCCCTGATTTCATTTCAAAAGGCACAACTGTTTCTTATGCTATTTTTTATTTATATTAGAGATGTCTAATAAAATTACATTTTAAATGTTTAAACTTGCATATATATATAAGGAGACTCCAACTGTTTTATCACAAAAGTGTTATATACAGTGAATATATTGGATTATTTATTTTATTATTTTTTTTAATTTACCCTTATTAAAGATAAAACATTTATAGAAATTAAAATATTTACCACAGTTAATACACATTGATGCCTCTCATGCCTATTTTGAAATTGTAGCCTTTTTTTCCTAACCTTTTTTCTTACATTTCTTTACTTAGGAAATTGACTTTATTAACATTATTTTCCCAGATTTGAAGGGTGATCAGAATGTAATTGAAGAATCGATGATATTTTTTATTTGGACAAACTTTGAAATCTACACCTGGGAATTAAGCATGTTTCAATCCAAACTGCCTGTGTGTAAATCTTCCCATAAAAATGTGTAGGAAACCCACAGCTCTTCTTATGTGTCATTTATCCCCCATATGTGTGTAATAATGTTTGTCATATTTGATGTAAATGATGGCACTTTTCCCTGAGCCACTTCACACTCCCGAGTCTGACTGAAAGGAAATCAGTTTATGAGTTCTTCGTAGCTAGTCACACATGCCAGTATGGGATCAATAACCTGAAATGTGTCTGTATTTAGTTTGTGGGATACTTTGCACATCATTTAGAAGAAGGCTGACACGTTTTTCCCACCCATATTTACTTGTGTTTGCAAGGGGAATATACTTTGCTGTAGCAGATTTTATGTAAACAAAGGATATGTCACTATAATAAATTCTTTTTATTAAAAAAAATACAATTGTTTGTTTTCAATATGATGAGAAATGTTGCTGTGTCTCAAATTTGCTTATTAGGGAATTTCACAGTACACCTTTAAGAAACGTTCAAAAAAAGTTTTTAGAAATAGCTCTATGCATCGCCAGGAAGTGTACAGCAATTACATTGAAGTCTGATTCCCATCTCCTTATATCTAGATGGCTTCTGAAAATGAACAGCTGCATTCCACTTGAAAAGATCACATATACCCTGAGAAAATAAATACAACACCTTTCTGAAGATTTGGCAACCCTATTTAACCTATATGGACTCCTTACCAACACCTATATCGGAGTTGATATAACAAAATGATCAGACTTGATACATCATTAGTCATCTGAATAAGTCAGAACACTGCATCTCATTATTTATGATTTCTTTATTTATGTATTTAATTAGTTTTTTTCTATATCCTTTTTAATTAAATTGATCGTTAATTAGCCTATACTCCTTTTGAGTATGGTTCTTTTTCAGTTTGTATGTAGGTGGGATAGGGAGGGAATTTGTGTTTTGTATATTTGGTTAACAAAAAAATGTGAAAATAAAGTATTCTAAAAAAGAAAAAGAAATGTTGCTGTGTGTGTAGTAATTGCAGTGATGTTTTTCCCAGCAGGTGGTTGATGATGTTGAACTACAACTACTACTACTACTAGAAGAAGGCTTCCCACCCATATTTACTTGTGTTTGCAAGGGGAATATACTTTGCTGTAGCAGATTTTATGTAACAAAAGATATGTCACTATAATAAATTATTTTTATTAAAAAAAATTTAATTGTTTGTATTCAATATAATGAGAAATGTTGATGTGTGCACTTTCATAGACTAAGCTACTGGAGTTACCCTGCACTATACTCATTTTTAACAGTCTCTTCTGCACTATATTCACTTTTTTAATAGTCGTGTATCACAGCTGTTACCCTGCACTATATTCAGTTTTAACAGTTTTCTTCGTCTCCTTGTATTTTTATATCTAGTATATTTTTTTGTACTTAGTATTTTGCAGTACTAACTTTTTACTAACATGTTTTGCACTATGGAACTGTGATGCTGGAAACTTGAATTTCCTTCTGGATCAATAAAGTTACTATCTATCTCTCTATCTCTCTATCTATCTCTCTATCTCTCTACCTATCTATTTCTCTATGTATCTCTCTGTCACTCTATCTCTCTATTTCTCTATCTCTGTCACTCTATTTATCTATCTATCTCTCTACCTATCTATCTATCTCTCTACCTATCTATTTCTCTATCTATTTCTCTATTTCTCTATCTCGCTATCTATCTATCTATCTCTCTATCTCTCTACCTATCTATTTCTCGATCTATCTCTCTATTTCTCTGTTTCTCTATCTATCTCTCTATCTATCTCTTTATCAATCTCTCTATCTATCTCTCTAACTATCTCTCTATCTATCTCTCTATCTATCTATCTATTTGCAGTGATGTTTTTCCCAGCAGGTGGTTGTATGATGCTGAACTACAAGCGCTGAAACGGTAAAGAACTCCACTTCCCATGATGCTCTGCGGTCATGTGGGTGAAGGAAGCTAAACCGTTGAAGAGGGGCTAGTTGAGCTTTTACTTGATTAAATCTTGATTTTATCACATGAATATCGCCTTTTATAAATCAGTAAAACATCTCAGTGATTAGAAAAGTTATCAAAAGTGCGCCTTAAACTCGGACGTGTTGTTGTTGTCAAGCAGGAATCATCTAAAATAAGGTAAATGTTATAATGTATTAGCAAACCCAGCTAACTCTCCCTGTTAGCTTAATGTGAGAGAGGAAGAGGCAGCGTTCACTGGGAGCTATTATATAATTTCATGTTGTATTTAAGGGTATTTTTGCTGTTTTTAATGCAGCTAACGTGAGTTTTAGGTCGTTATTTTCGCACACTGCTGTCTGTTATAGATGTATAGTACTAATGTTAGCTTTGTTTTGGTCTTCAGCTGTGTTTTCATGTGTTTTCACTGTTTTAACTGAACTGTTTTGCTTGTTATTGCAGTGAATGCCAGACTGCCAAAGAGAAAAGGATGATGTTTGAGCTGCCAACCCACTAAGTTCCTCCAAGAGAAGACATCTGATGAAAAATTACTGCAACTTTACAGATTGTAAGAGACTCATTCAGCCTCTTTAATGTTTAATTAGTGTTTAAATGGGCTTAATTGGACTTATATAGAGCCTTCCAGAAACCCAAGGACGCTTTACAAAGGGGGCACACATAATCATACCAATAAATAACACAGAGGAGAAACTATAGCTAAGTAATTAAAAGAGTGATGTGCAGGAAGAGTCATGGAGATCATAGGTCTTGATTAACAGGTGAAAGCACAAGCTTCTTTTAGTCACCAGCAGTCTGTGTCCACAGCGTGGTTTCTGTTTGAAAAAGTAACCACAGTTTATGTGACCAAGTAGTTTATAATAATAATAAATTTATTTATATAACACTTGTCAAAATAGATGTAACAAAGTGTTTCACAAGACAATAAAATCAGATAAATAAAGTAAAAAATATGGTAACTGATGTTTGAGTTGCCGACCCACTAAGTTCCTCCTAGAGAAGACATTTGATGAAAAATTACTGCAACGTCACAGATTGTAAGAGACTGATTCAGCCTCTTTAATGTTTAATTAAATAGTGTTTAAATGGGCTCAATAATAATAATAATAATAATAATAAATTGGATTTATATAGAGCCTTTCAGAAACCCAAGGACGCTTCACAAAGGGGGCACACATAATCATACTAATAAATAACACAGAGGAGAAACTATAGCTAAGTAATTCAAAGAGTGATGTGTGGGAAGAGTCAGCTGAGATCATAGGCCTTGATTAACAGGTGGTGTTTGAGGTTTTTTTTGAAAGCACAAGCTTATTTTAGTCACCAGCAGTCTGTGTCCACAGTGTGGTTTCTGTTTGAAAGTAACCACAGTTTATGTGGTCAAGTAGCTTATAATAATAATAATAATAATACATGTATTTATATAGCACTTCTCAAAAGAGATGTTACAAAGTGCTTCATAAGACAATAAAAGTAGATAAATAAAGTAAAACATATGGTAACTGCTAAAACAGAGCATCAGACAATAAAAGCAGATAGAGTAAAACAAATATGGTAACTGCTAAAACAGAACCTATCAATAATAATAGAAGTGGTGAAATGGTAGGACAAGTTGATAAAACAAATATACCGTATATGTACATAAATGTACACATGCGTCCAGAAACGGATGTATACATACATATATTTATACCCAGTCTTATACTTATAGGAATTCTATCCTTAAAAATGTGTTTTCAAAATTTTTTTAGAAGTGGATACAGAGTTAGATGATCATATCTCTACAGGAAGTGCATTCCAGAGTTTAGGAGCCCTGACAGCAAAAGCCTGATCGCCTCTCGTCACAAAATTGTACCTGGGAACAGCAAGAAGTAGCTGATCAGATGATCTCAGACCACGTACAGGCGTATAGGGTGTTAAGAGATCCATTATGTATTCTGGGGTCAGACCAAGTTGTGCTTTAAAAGTGAGTAATAAAAGCAGAGTAGCTGCTATAACCCCTCAGACCCCTTTGCTAGCTTCATCATTAACTCATGTTTTTGTGACCAAACACTGTTTAAACTCATAACCTCTCAAAATCTAACTTAATGTACAGATGTTTTGCCAGTCATGCCAGTCTGAATTACATGTAAATGTTTGTAAAATGATGCATAACACTTATATTACATGTATTGAAGTTTTTGTATATGTACAATATATCTTAAATTTGAAGATTTTACTGCTGGAGCAAGCAACTTCAGTAAACAATGTATTTAATGCTCATGTATAACCTATGGAAATGTGTTTTACCTGTTCATCTTTCTTTCAAAGGTCTTTTTATTAATTGTCAATAATCAATAGAACAGTCGCTATACAGGGAAAGTTCATTTTTGTTTTTCTGAACAACACTCACCCGTGACACAACACATCAATCGATCATACCTGACAACAACGTACACACAGACAGCCACAGCTGGCCACAAAAGACTTGAAACTGATTCTCAAACATGGATACATAAAATTCTAATTGTTGAGAACACAGGTAGAGTATCCGCAAATAAGTCATGAAATAATAAGAAGAAGAGGAGAAAAAAAATAATAATTTAAAATATATATATACATACCTACATACACACACATACACATTTACATATATATACACATACATCCACACACATATATATACATATACACATACATACATATATATAATTTACCTGTTTATGAAGTTATTTTAGGGGGAATATTGAGACCATTTGCTTTAAGTTGCTGCATGTTATATTGCCTGCTTAAGAGAAAGTAGCAGCGAGCATGGCTCCTAATAGTATCGAGTGTCCCGTAGTGGTAAGGACAGAAGACACAAATTCAATTTATTTTTATATAGCGTCAAATCATCACAGAAGTTATCTCAAGATGCTTTTCATAAAAATCAGGTCTAGACCGTACTCCATAATTTAGAGACCCAACAAGAGATCCCTCATGAGCATGCAGTCTTATGTGACAGCGGCAAGAAAAAACTCCCCTTTAACGGGTAGAAACCTTGGGCTGAACCAGGCTCTGGGTGGGCGGCCATCTGCCTCGACCACATCGGCACTCACAGATAAAGGGTCTTTCTATCTTTGATGAAGAAAGATCCTTTATCTGTGAGTGCCGGTAATTTGTTTGCTCTGTTTAGTAGGGCTGCAACTAACAATTATTTTCATTGTCGATTTAATCTGTCAGTCATTTTCTCGGTTTGATCGACTAGTTGTTTGGTCTATAAAATGTCAGAAAATGGTGAAAAATGTCGATCAGTGTTTCCCAAAGCCCAAGATGACGTCCTCAAATGTCTTGTTTTGTCCACAACTCAAAGATATTCAGTTTATTGTCATAGAGGTGTAAAGAAACCAGAAAATGTTCACATTCAAAGGGACTGTTTGTAACTTTGTAAGCGTATAAATGTACCGGGTCGGGACACATGCGCGCTCGCAAATGCGCGCTCGCGTGTGGCCGGAGCCTTGTCTCCTCTGCCTGCTTGCCTTCACTCAGACAGTAAATATAAATGAATAATGAAAAATGAAAAAAATGAAAAATAAATGCTGCGGCTCCTCCAGACCAAAAGAGGTTTCCCGTGTCTTGTGAAGTGACGGGGCTCCTCAGCGAGAAACGTTGTTTTCTCGTTACAGACCGGGTGCCGGTGTCTCCCTCCGGCCGCAGTCAGAACTCTCTCCGGCTGCGGGCGGAGACGACAAGTTACTCGCTGCGGAGCCCCGAGCCTCAGCCTTCGCTGAGGCAGGAAAAGTCAACACTAGGATCAGCATTGATTCATGGAGAGACCTTTGTCTGGTCAGCTAACATTACTTCCAAGCAGAGAAATATAGAGTGATATTGTGCTTTTAGCTGACGTGTGTCGCCTCACTGTTTTGAGCGATGCTCGTTCATGTCTATTTAGAGCGAGCAAGCGCGAGCCCGACGCTGACATTCGTTGATTTAACAGCCACAGGTGTCGCTGTTAACAAGCATTTCAGAAAGTTACAAATAGTCCCTTTTAAGAAGCTGGAATCAGAGAATTTTTACTTTGTTTTCTTTAAAAAAAAAAATAACTCAAACCGATTAATAGATTATCAAAATAGTTGGTGATTAATTTAATAGTTGACAACTAATCGATAAAGTATTGCAGCTCTAGTTGGGTTGAAGTTGCTACATGTTGTAATGCCTCTTTTGATGTGACGATTGTTATTGTATTTATTCCCCTTTTTTTCTTTTTACAGCCGGCATGGAAGACAAGGCAAATGGCTCTGTTGACACCAAAAGGTATCTTTTACAATTAGTGTAAGACATTATTTATTGAAGCTTTGAAAGAACATTATATAGCTGTTATAGTTGAATATTAATGCATTCACTGTGACCCCACAGCCCAGTGGAGAACGGCCAGCTGCCGGACCCTGCCAACTGGGGGGTCGCCGATGTCGTCAATTACTTCAAAGCAACAGGGTTCGAGGAGCAAGCCACGGCTTTCCAGGATCAGGTTGGAGTTTTCCTCCTGCTCAAAATTCCCATCACATGATGAACACAAACTAGGATGCCAGTCAAACATTTCTCTCTCTGCCTGACAGGAAATCGACGGGAAGTCCCTGCTCCTGATGACGCGTAACGACGTCCTGACGGGGCTGTCGATAAAGCTCGGCCCCGCGCTGAAAATCTACGAGTATCACGTGAAGCCGCTGCAAACCCAGCACCTGAAGAGCAACACCTCGTAGCACCGCTGGCCGTTCCAGCGCCCAGCTCAGTGACAATCATCATGTCAGAAGACCCCAGGTTAGCTGCCACTTGACAAAGACTCCTCTGGCCACAGTGGCACCTTAACAGAATTTGAATGCTGTATGTTTTTATAAGCGTGAACCCCAAAAAAATGGGTTGCACATGGAGTCCAATCAGCTGTTTGCCCTTTCAGCCATTCTTTTTCTGCTGCTTGAGATGTGCATTTTTTTGTGTGTTTTATTTAAAAGAAGGAAATTCGGGGCGAATACTGTGCAAGTATGATTTGTGTGTGTGTGTGTTTGTGAGTGTGTGTGCAAAGTGAATTAACCCATGTTGGTTTAAAAAAAGAGTTTGTATATAAGATGATATATAGTTAAAAACGGTGTATGTTGTCGTACCTGAACACTTTGATACATGCAGAAAATTATTCTGATGCATCCCGTTTGCCCTAAAATCACTTTTTATGCTCTAAACTGTGCAGCTGAATCCATGAAACGTCCTTAGCATGTAACAATGAAGCATTTTGTTTTCCCAGAAAAAAGGAGTCAACCGAAAGCCTCTTTGTTCCTTCATCTGTACCTGCATTATCTAGGCCCGAGGCTCTCATATGAAAATATTTATGTGTCTATGTTCTTCTTATGATCCTACCTGTGGTGCTTTCAGCATTGTCGCAAAGACAACTGTATTGAATTGAGTATGACCAATGTATATGTGCAACATAACACTGGATTTTGAATATCTGAATCAAAGATTTGCAATAAATGGTGCTCTTTTCTCACAAAAGAACAATATTAGTTTATGAATTTATTGATTTATTTCATTTTATTACACGGCTTTTGTTGAATACTCGATTTTGATTGATCAATCACAGCGTTCTACAATCTGTTATTTCTTCATAGCAGGCCGTTGCTATGTATAACAGACCGTTGCCATGGACGCAGTTCTGATGTAGAACTCTGGTGGGCCGGTTTGGTGTCAAATTATAAGTAAGTAGCCGTGTAATAAGCAGGATAATGTACAGCCAGGGGTCACTGTTGTGAAATAAACCCCTTCAGGGCGATGCCTGTCGGGGTTTATTTCACAACAATGTCCGGTTCGCTGTACATTATCCCTTCCTTATTTACTTACACAAGAAGCTTGAGTCATATCTGAGAAATCTTGAGTTGTAATTCTGACAAAAAAATATTTAAAGGGTAATTTTCGTTCTCATAACTTTATTAGATTTACATGATTTACATTTGATTGACATTTCTATTAAGTAGCTTATTCAGATTGTAGATCACAGCAGCAGCATTTCCTGGATGTGTTGGTGCTAGGGTCGGGCAATATGATGATATACAGTATATCGTCAAAACAATATAAAATGTCTATTGTATATATTTTTCTATATTGTTTCTATTGCGATATAGGCTAGGCCTATATTTATTTTTTATTTTCTTTATAATTTCACTTAAAACTGTTGCCCATTTGGCACTCAAGTTATTAAAATAAGAAAATACTCAGTACTTTTCATTTGTCAAGTATGTAATTCACTCAGGTGTATACACAAATAGGCTTTACCATGTAGTTATTTCATATAGACTTTTTATGTATTGAATTACCAGAAAACATGCTATATTGTGATATATATCGTTATCGAGATATGAAATGACCTATATCGGGATAGAAGATTTTAGCACAGCCCTAGGTGGTGCCTTCACAGCTTGGCTCGCTGTTTCCTGCGTACTGTCCCTGTGATGTTGCCTGAAGGGTTATCCGAGGCAAGAAGAACCTGCGAGGGTAAAAATACACATCAGTAACCAAACTATGTTGACTAATCAACTTGAAAGAGTAGTTGTAATAACAGAACTTACTTCGCCTTTGTTGGTGAGGCCCAGTTTTGTCATGTCTATGATGAAGTAATGCACGTTGGGCATGACCATCTCTATTTCATCAACCTGAAAGACACAATACAGTTTTTCTGAATGAGCTTATTGTGCGTGTGGCCTAATAATTGCTATAACTACAACAGCTTTTACCTGGAGGTTTGCTTATAAGTCTTATGATGTAAAATGTGGACTCACCTCAGGAACTCTATCCAGGACCATAACCTGTGTTTCATAAAGGGTCTTCTGCACAGAGGGTGAGAACTCCCCACAGTCGTAGGGGCCAGCAAACTTCTCAATAATCGTCTCCTTCACACACTTCCTATGAGAACGTGATGTGATGATTGTTAGATTTTTGTCTCATTCATTCGAAACAGGAGAGATTTTCCTTCTATTTTGTGTTCATAACTTCATAATTTGTCCTCGTCTTTGGTAGATAAAGTTGCCATCATGGATACCTACAACTAAGATGATTAGTGAATGCAGTGTCCCCCTTCATAAACAGATAATTACCATGCAGCATCAAAGTCGACATCCTGGGTCTTGTTGTAGCGCCACCTAGAGTAAACAGAGGTGCAGAAACACCTGTCCTTGGTCTCTTGCAGAGTAGTGAAGCGGTCTTTGTGGAAACCCTCAAAACCAGACTGGGTGGTTTTCAGCACTTTCATGTTCTTCACCCCGCTGTGAACCACCGGGACGCCTGGGGCAAAGAGTCGGTGAGTATGCAGTCATCAGAAACATTAGGAAACATTTTGACAGTTAAACAGAACAGACACGAGACAATAGGCACACTGTCAACAGCAAGAGTTAAAGGGGAACTACACCCATTTTCAAAATTCATACATGTAATTCCTATGGTCTAAGAAAGTCCAAAAATATTAGTTAACATGAACAGCTCTCTCCCAAATCCAAAAACTAGAGCGCTAAAACTCAAACTTGTGATGTCAAAGGGTATAAAGTGTGGAACTACTCCACAGACAATGTATAGGGAAAGATGTTCTAGATGACACTGAGAGCACCGAGGGGAATGTTATGAGTATATGGGTACATTTTCTGGTGTAAAGTAACAAAGTACATTTACTCAAGTACTGTACTTGTAACTTTTGTACTTGAGTATTTCCATTTTATGTTACTTTATACTTCTACTTTGCTAGATTTCAGAGGGAAATATTGTACTTTATACATTTATTTGATAAATTGAGTTACTAGTTACATGCAGATTTAAATTATTAATACAAAATATTATCAACAAATAACATGATACATAATTATTATTAATTTTATTATAGATTAACATATCCCTTTACTAGCTCCAGCATTAAAATCATATGTGCATTCATCTATCAAATTACAAATTGTAATCCAATACGTTATTCTGAAATGGGCCATTCTGCTCATAGTACTTTTACTTATTTTTCCTTTCTTTATTTTTTTAATTTTTACTTTTTTTTACTTTTTATTTTCCTTTTTTATTTTAATAAAATCTGTTTTATTTATTTATATATATCCATCCAGCCATCCATCCATTTTCTGCCACTTATCCAAGGCCGGGTTGCGGGGGCAGCAGGCTTATCAGGGAATTCCCACTCCCCATCAACGTTAACCAGCTCTTCCTGGGGGATCCCGAGGCGTTCCCAGGCCAGATGAGATATATATAATCTCTCCATCATGTTCTGGGTTAACCCCGGGGACTCTTACCAGTCGTGCCCGGAAAACCTCCAAAGGGAGGCGTCCAGGAGTCATCCTGATCGGATGCCCAAACCACCTCAGCTGGCCCCTTTTGACGCAAAGGAGCAGCTGCTCTACTCCATGATTTATTTATTCATTTATTTATTTATTTATTTATTTATTTATTTATCTATTTATCTATTTATCTATTTATTTATGTTTTACTTTTATACTTTTACTTGAGTAAAGTTTTGAACAGAGTATTTCTACACTGTGGTATTGCTTCTTTTATACTTGAGTAAATGAGTACTCTGTGTACTTCTTCCACCACTGCTGAGAACACATTTTTATACCCAAATGAGCTTTATTCTATTGTAGAGAATAAAGCTCATTTGGGTATAAAAAAGAAAACAAATACTCTGTGGGTTCACAAAATCAGTCTCCCATTCATTGCCTGTGGAGCAGCTCCAGACTTTATACACTATGACGTCACAAGTTTGAGACTTACTTCTCTGGGTTCTGGCTTTGAGAGAGAGGAGCTCTTGTTCACGAATATTGATTAAACTTCCCTAGGCCATGGTAATAACATATTGGAATTCTTCATTTAGGTGGTGTTCTCCTTCAAAACTGGACACTAATGAGACCATGGCATCCATTACCGCATATCATTTTTCTCATGTATACTAAATACTGAGCTAGTGAAGCCTCGGCTTTTAATGAATCCTCATATTAGTGTTGCAGTGCAATTATGTGCTTCACTTCAATGACCCTGTCTGGTGTTATCTATTGTGTAGATGACATACTGTGTCTTTGTCGAGGTATTGTGTTTTGTCTTTGTTTATAGTGGTAAACCAGTTTCTCCTCTTTGCAGATTAGGTTGATCTTGTCCGATCCAACAGGATAACACCAACTAATCTCAGCCCAGATCAGATATGTGCCCTGCTCAAACTTTATCTGAATACCTACTTCAAGTACAATCATGGTTTCTACAGAAGCACAGGAGCTATTAGAGTTTTGAACTCCCTCCCAAGAGATTTTAACACCACTCAAAAACAAAAAAAACATACATTTTCAGCTACATTGTGTGTGTGGTTGTGCTTACCATTGAGATTCTGTTCAACATCACAGAAGCGACAAGCTTCTGGGCTCTGGATAAATGCATGAACATGCTCTACCCCATTCTGAGAAAACAATGACAAGCTCGGTGAAAAATAATGTTTAAATTTAATGTGTACTTCATCTATGGCGTTGCTTAAATAGTTCAAATGAAGGACACACAAAGCGGGAAGAGCACGACTGTGTATCATTTGTTCCACTTGTGCTTTTCCCGTTGTGACCAGTAAAATGTCTGCTGCCGTCAAAAAGGCAAATTGTTTTACCTTCTCCAACCTTCGCCATGGAGCCTCCTCCATGTTAACTTTGACCCTCAGCACATGGTTGTAAGTGGTCAGGAAATGATGACAGATATCCAGGGAAAACTGCTCGATGGTCTTTACCTGAGCAGGTGAATAGAGCATAAAAAACAGAGTGACAGGCTGTAAGTAAAACCATCTAAAAAAAAAAAAAAAAAAAACTCATAAATAAATAGGAACAAAAGTCCTAACTGGACAAAATATTTCAACAGGGTTTGTTAACCCTTGTTTTTATTTGATCAGTGTGTGTGTTTGAGCTGCAGGTTACCAGCGGTCACTTGTGTCAATACAGTGAGGTAAAAGAATGACCACAGTAGGAGTCTTCCAGTTGAACAAAGGACGATCCCTTTAAAGTTAAACATTATTTTTCATGCACTGGTTAGTTTTAAGATTTTGGGTTGTTTTGCTTTCAGGCTGGTGAAAAGAAAACATGCAAAATACACATTTATGTGTTTAATCTACTGCAATTTGTCTATTTGTGTTTGTAGATTTCTCCAAAATTCACCAAAAGTTAGCATTAGATAATGCCTCATTTGCGTATTTCAACATAAAAATTTCAAAAATACAAAATAATTGTTGCCTTTATGTAAATAATCAACTGGGGGAGTTTAATGGTGACATTTATTAGTTAACATTGTTTACCCCTATTCCCCTGTAGTGCCTTCAAAATGTAGTGGATATTACAATCCATATCTTTAAAGGCTGTTTTCTCAAAATTATTTTTTTCTCAAACTCTGAGCTGGAAATCTCCACTTCAGTAATCACCTACATACACGAAGCTTTCCAGTATCATTCCTATCTGTATTCTGAATGTTTTTTACAGAGGGGTTTGTTCATACTGTATATCATTCATAGCTTGATTTATAGAACGTTTTATCCCTAAATACATGGTGAAAATAGCTGTTGACAGTGTTTTCTGACTCTACTTTACTATAATATCATTCTCTCTGGTTTAAATGCTCCAGCTTGTACAAAACACTGTAGCACTGATTCTGAACGGCCCTGAACGTTTAACCATATAGCTCCAGTTGTGGCCTCCCTATACTGGTTTCCAGTCTACTGTAATGGTTCTAAATGGTCCTTACAACATATAAAATGGTGTATAACCTACTAAGATTTTTTTTCTCTTCTCTCGTCAGAGCACTCGGAAAGCTCAGGAACATTTGGCCTGTAAAACTTATGGTGATATTGTATATAATATTCAAAATACACAATCAGGTTTAGACTTTTAGATGACGACAACAACCCTCCCGTATTCCTTGGGGCTGCCCCCTCTCAGTCGATTCGTCGACTAATTGGTCGTTTTGCAGCCCTAGTATTTCTATCTCATTAGGATTACATCCTGAATCAAGTTAGGTTTTTTATAAATATGCAGCATAATGGTGATAACAACACAGTCTTCTTATACAATTCATTAAAACGTGATCACTTGCAGAGTCAGGTCTTTAACACATTTACCCTTTTGGTCCCAACAGCCCTCCATTACTTTCTGTGGATGGGACGTTGTTGTCTATGAAGGGATAGAAGTGTTGTGATGAGGAGAAAGTGGACGGGGTGGTGGTGACCTACCCCCTTGAGCTTGGCCAGGGCGTGGACGGTGTTCTTGGTGGTGTCGGTGGGGATGACGTCCGAGTTGTCTCCAGTTAGATAATCCTTGCGTGATCTGAGCGTGAGCTCCACGTCGGCTTTCAGCTCGATGATGTAGTGGCGGCTGCCCTCTCTCCTGATGACCAGCACCTTCACGGAGTTCTTGCCGTAGCCTGTTCGCACAAACTCCACATTCTGCTCACACAGAGGAACACGTTACTGACTTGTGGCAGTTCAGCAGCTTCCAGCGTTGTAAACAGGTGTTTTGTGCCATATGTATATGTTTTGCTGGTATTTTAAACTGTGCATTGACTTCATCTGATGCATGTGTTACGAGTAGTGTTGGGAGACACTACAGGCAAAAACTTTGTTTTTCAGGCTTTGGTAAATTTTGAGATTTTCTCTTCTTTCAGACTAGTGGAAAGAAAATGTCCAAAATACATGTAGGTGTTTATTTTACTACTTTGTCTATTTCCGTCCGTAGACTTCTCCTAAATTCACCAAAATCAGTATTAGATAATACCTCATTTGCATATTTAAACATACAATTTAAAAAAACTGTGATATACAATATATTTGTCTTAATGTAAGTAATCAACTGGGGAACTTTCATGGTGATGTCTACCAGTTAAAATTGTTACCCTATTCACCTGGGGTGTCTCCGGTCAGTTTGTAGTCTGTGTCATCCATGTGTATGAGTCCTTTGTTCAACACTTTTCATCACAAAGATTTATCTGTTAATCTGATTTGGTTACCTATTACAGTTTCTATGACTGTGTTACATGTACTAACATCCTTTAATGTGGAACTGGTCCCACATTCCAACTTTCATTCATACGTAAGGTATTAGTAAAACTACTACTACTTTCTACTTTCTCTAGATCCGTAACATGCAAGCTTGATGATGGTCAAATATACATTTTTATCTTGGAAAATATTTGTAAAATGTGAAAAATATTTGCATGAATGAGCAGGAAAAACGTAGTAAAAGGAAATATGCAATTATGTTGTTAGTAGGGCTGTCAAAGTTAAGTCTTTAATGCATTAATGCAAGTTGAGATTTATTTTTAGGTTGTAGCAGGATCAGTTTTAAAGCTAGAGTGAAGATACTGATATTATATTAAAATAGAAAACATAAGGAATCCATTGGTACCAACCATATTATAGCCATGCCATGTCTAGCTTGTCATAAAGGAGGCTAAATAACGCTTCAAACGTACGCAAAATTTTGGAGAAAAAACACTACGGCCATTTTCAAAGGGGTCCCTTGACCTCTAACCTCAAGATATGTGAATGAAAATAGGTTCTCTGGGTACCCACAAGTCTCCCCTTTACAGACATGCCCACTTTATGATAATCACATGCAGTTTGGGGCAAGTCATAGTCAAGTCAGCACACTGACACACTGACAGCTGTTTGTCATGTTATGATTTGAGCATATTTTTAATGCACCTGTGAGGGTTTCTGGATAATATTTGTCATTGTTTTGTGTTGTTAATTGATTTCCGATAATAAATATATACATACATTTGCATATGCAAGCATATTTGCCCTCTCCCATGTTGATAAGAGTATTAAATACTTGACAAATCTCCCTTCAAGGTACATTTGGAACAGATAAAAAATGAGCAATTAACTGTAAATTACTATGGACAATCGTGCAATTAATCGCATTTAAATATTTTAATCGATTGACAGCCCTAGTGGTTTGATTTAATTTAGAGGATCTGTGAGGAACACTGGTTTGTTCGGCAGACCACATTTGGCCCCCCGGTTGCTGACCCCAAAAATTAGATAAGCTCCAGTGCTGAATCATTTAAGGTGTACTCTAAAAGTAAAAAAAAAAAATCTTATTCTGTCTTTAAGATAATTGTTTGTTATATATAACATAATGAATAGTTACCTTATCAGAAGCTGCTGCCATGGTATCTTCCTTTCCTTTACCTGCTGTCTGTCTGTCTCCACCGATTGAGGAGGATTTTGTAGAGAGGGTGGTGCTACCTTTTTTTCTGCCATTGGAAGTCACGTAATGTTGAGTTCAAGCCATTCTACCTGTTATACCAGTATGTGTAATTACACTTCGGGGCATGCACATGTACAAACACACACACACTCTAGCTTTATTACATGTGCATGTAGGATCACAGAGAGAACCCAAAGTACATAATATAAAGAAATACAGATCTTTCTGTTCTGTTGAACTCTCCACTCTGTTGTGTGGAAAACTCTCTCATAGTTCCTATCAGTCAGGTTTTATATGGAAACTTAATAGCTGAGACATCCTACACAGACATGAAAACATGCCACATAAGTCAGTAATAAGAACAACTTTTAGGTTGCCAGGTTGTGAAAAAACAATGGAAGTAAGTAAGTGAGCGTGAATGATTGTCCAGGGTACCCCCCGCGAACCTGAATAGGATAAGCGGTTAAAGATAATGGATGGATGGATGGTATGTGATGAGTTTGCGTTGTCTTTCTTCATAGCTAGGTTGTCAACCATGTTTAGCTTTAAGTAAACCAACAGCCAGTCGCTCCTTTCATGACTTCTGCATAAAGTTTGGCCGGCTGTTGGTATGCGTTTAACATTTACAGTAAATACATAGAAAGAAGTTTGGAAGTTCCCATTCTGTTATTTATAAGGATTCTCCTTTGCCTGATTTTGTATGTATGTAATAAAGGTGATATTGTCACCTAATAAGCCATCAAGTCTGCAGTTATAAGTGTTAATCAGGCCAAACCAGGATGTTTTTGCCTCAAATAAAGTAAGTATTTTTGTTTGAATTCACATCATTAAGGACGTGTTTACTGCGACAGTAATGTGAGGCTAAGGGGTCTGATAAAGCGTCAGTATGTGACGAGTTGGGATGAGAATGACTTGAAATGTTAGTCATTAACAAAGGATCATGGGTAGTTCACCCTCTAATGAGCCATCAAGTCTGCAGTAATACATTTATATATTTTATATTTTGTTTGTTTGTCTGTTTGTCACCTTTCCCAGGAGGTAAATAGTTAAACAGTCCTTTGGAGGCGTGATTAACTAGAGAGCTAAACAGACAAAGCAAGTGTCATGCTCGAGTAGGATGAATAGCAGTCAAGGAGATTTTTCACAACCTTGCAAGTCAGAAGTTTTCCTTATTAATGGCTTTTTTAGAAAGTGGTACCGATATATCTGAAAATATTCTGAAATCACTTCCAGCTAATAACAGATTTCACTGAGCTAATGTCTAATAATAGTCCAGAAAGACCATCTGCTGATACAGTTTCTCCAGATGTGACTCACCCATGTGTGTGTACAAAAACTGCTAAATATATATTGATTTTAACTTAACTTTTTACATTTAATTCACTCTCTCTAAAAGCAATAGTTCATTGCGACCACAGACTGAATGTATTATGAAAATAAGAAGAATTGCACGTCAAAAGTGATGTCACGTTTTGATAAGAAGAAGAAGAAGTGATGACAGATAAAAATCAAACAGATATAGCTATAGATTATTTTATTTCACGTGGTCTGGACATGCAATCACAAACTTGATGGGCTGGTTTGTTTAGACTCTAAACAAACAAGCAACTTTTAAAAGTCATATTGTAGTAGGAAATATATTCCAGGTTCAATATATTCATCTGTAAAATATTGAATAAATTATCCTACCTTTACATGTTTTACTATTCACTGGTGGTTTTCTTATTTTGAAGTAAAGTGGAACTACAGATTAGAAGGGTGGCTGCACAACTAATGTTTGACTGATTTAATGAAGTTAAATGTCAGCCTCAATCGATGCCACTGACAAAAAAAATAGAGAGCCAAGTTAAAGGGACTATTTGTAACTTTCAGAATTGCTTGTTAACAGCGACACCTGTGGGCGTGAAATCAACGAAAGTCAGTGTCGGGCTCGCGCTTGCTCGCTCTAAATAGACCTGAACGAGCATCGCTCAAAACAGTGAGGCGACACACGTCAGCTAAAAGCACAATATCACTCTATATTTCAGCTGCTTGGCAGTAATGTTAGCTGACCAGACCAAGGTCTCCCCATGAATCAATGCTGATCTTAGTGTTGGCTTTTCCTGCCTCACCCTCCTGCTCCCGCAGGGAGACACCGGCAACCGGAGCCTCTCCTCCGCTGCCTGCTTGCATTCACTGACACAGCGCGCACCAACAGAGGTTTTCCGTGTCTTGTGAAGTGACGAGCCTCCGCAGAGAGAAACGTGAACTGTGACACCGGCACCCGGTGTCTCCCTGCGGGCGCAGGAGGGAGACGGTAACGTTTCTCTCTGGAGGAGCTGCAGCAGTTATTTCTGCACTCACTAGCTTATTTCTGCACTCACTTAGCTCTGAGAATATCACTAGATATTCTCAGAGCTAAACTAACTCTTCTGCAGTGTGGCGTGAGCGCGCGTTCACGTCTAGAGGTGGAGCGAGTACGCGAGAACGCGCGCTCTGTCTGAGTGAAGGGGAGCAGGCAGAGGAGACGAGGCTCCCGGCATACGCGAGCGCGCATGTGTGCCGACCCGCTACATTTATACGCTTACAAAGTTACAAACAGTCCCTTTAAATAAAAGCGTTTTATTTCACTTCTCTCTTACAAGGTGAAAGAGTCATTTGACCAGATGGTTTCCAGTTCAGTGATCAGCGGCCTCATCGCTAATAAAAGACGACTGTGGTTGCACCGGGAGCTTTCACTTTGAATGTGAAGAACAGTGCTGAAAAAGACTAAAACTATCACTGGATAAGTAGGTACAGTATGTAGACTCAAGGTATTCACACAGATTAATTGCCAGTAAAAGACTCCAAACATTTAATTCAATAATGCTCCTATAAACTCTTAGTTTTTCCCTTAAATATTCCCCCATCATGTGACCAGATCTTCTGACTTCCTGTTTTGCATCTTCACTTTCAAAGTTACTCAATGATGACGCACACGACCCAACAAAAGATTTCAAATTCCCTTTTTTTGGTTCACTTTGCGTGCAAGAGTCGTTCAGGATGGCCATACACTTCTGTTTATGCTTCCAGATTATTATCATGTTAATGTGTTGCACAGTGTGCAGTACTGACATTTCCTGTAGAAATGAAGCTGGCGAGCCTGTTGATTGGTGAGTTGATATGATGCACTGCAGCAGAGTTATACCACAAAGTTTTTAGTTATGATGTGTGAAATTTCCTGTGTATTTTGGAGGGTGAGCAGATGTTGTTGGTACTATGTTTTAATACATTTGGGCATGAAATCAATATAAAATCTATTAAATTATTTCTAATTTTGTCCTCTTTTCTAAATAGTAAAAGTATATTTCTCTGTCCTTCCACTGCAGGTTTATCATCTACAAACTGCCCCGGTATAAGATTGGCGAGGTCGGCAGTGGGGTGGACTACATGTACTTGGACTCCTCAGTAGGGAGCTGGCAGATGAGCAAATTCATGGTTAACACCAGTCAAGGAGCCATAGGGAGCACACTGAACCAGCTTTACATGGGGAAGGCCTACAAGGTGAGATTATGTTCTTCAAGTGGGTTTTATACACTGATTCCCGTGAATAGAAGATAGAGACCCTTGTGGCTTTAATCAGACTTAACAGAGCTGATGAGCGTGCTGAGTAGACACTTTTTCCTTTGGGGAACTGAGTTAAAGCTGGACATTAAACAAGCTTCCCCAGCCAGAACGCAGTCCTTCCTCATGCTGTTTACTTTGTGTTGCATGTACAGTAATTGCACATTATAGTGTTTGGAGATCAGGATCAAGACAAATAAACTGAAAAGAAACAAGTGAAAATGTTACTTTTGATAAAGCAGTAGTTGGACATTTTAGGAAAAATGCATAGTCACTTTCTTGCCAAGAGTTAGATGAGGAGATTGATTCCCCCTCTCATGTCTGTACGGTAAATATGCAGCTAAAGCCCAGTCAGCTCTGGTTAGCTTAGCTTAGCATAAAGACTGGAAATAGCTAACCGGGTTCTGTTCAAAGGTACCAAAATCCACCTACCAGGACCTGTCTTTTGTTAAATTTGATCACAAAAAAATGTATATATCTTTTGTTTAAAGGAAAGGTGTGTAACATTTAGGGGGATCTATTAGCAGAAATGGAATATAGTGTTCATAACCATGTTTTAATTAGTGTATAATCACCTGAAACTAAGAATTGTTGTGTTTTCGTTAGCTTAGAATGAGCCCTTCATATCTACACAGGGGGCGGGGTCTTTTCACAAAGTCCTCCATTAGTCTCTGCCATGTTTCTACAGTAGCGCAGGACGGACAAACCGAACACTGGCTCTAGAGAGAGCCTTTCATGTTTTTATGTTACCTGAATTCCACCGTAGTTCTACGACACGTTTGTGAAACTACGGTAACGTGAGCTGCAGAGTGCAAACAGAGTACAAAACCGTGGTACCGCCAGCCGCCGTCTGACTTCCGTTTATATTAAAGTAGTGTTATTATGGTAAGGTTGGCCTCAGAGTGAGGCGAATGGCGTTACCACGGTTTTGCACTTGGCGGCTCACGTTACCGCAGTCTTGGAAAGGGAGGAGTGAGCGGAGGGGTACTCAGTTGGTTGCAATCTGCAACCACACCATTAGATGCCACTAAATCCTACACAATATACCTTTAACCTGTATAAAAAAAAAAAAAAAATGAGAACTGGTTTTGCAGGGGGTTATGTGCCAAACTATTTCTTGGCCAGGACTAGTAACTTCCTGAATTCTTGTCATCACCATGAAGTTGCCAGGCAACCAATGGCGACTGGTAACAGGAATTTGTTCAGAGACAGAGAGTGCTGGACAGACATGGGACTTTAACTCTTGACAAGAAAGCAAATAATGTTTACTAAAGTGTCAAACTATTCCTTTAAGATATCAACAGGGGCTGTATAGACAAAATAGTAACCCAAAAGTGTATTTCTCCATATACTGTATATATAAAACAAGTATTTCCCTCAGTCTAACAGTTCAGTGTATGCACTCTACAATGATGGACCACCGATCCTGGATTACATCCAAGGATACGGACACACTAAAGGTACAGTGCATTATGAAAATTCAGTTGTGTTTTCACTAGTTTTCATTTGATTTTGCTTTGATTTCAGTAGGATGAATTGTGACTGCATGGCAATATAACACTCAATACCTGTGATGTATTTCCAGGATGCTGTTCGAGCTTTGTAATGCTATGATTTAGCAAAAAAAGAACAGATCAATATGTTTTTTGGTGTCAGGGGGAGGAAACGGGCAAAGAGCATCCGTCTGATAACTGCTGTTGACTTTGGATTACTGACTGCCCCGACATGACTTTGATGGAAATGTTTGCAAGCATGTCTGCTGGTTTACATGTATGTGTGAGACGTGCATTGAGGGTTGTTTGTGTGCGTCCTGCAGGGGTACTGCTCTTTGACCGCTCTCAAGGTTTCTGGCTTTCGCACACCATTCCCCATTTCCCCTCGTTCCCCGAGAGAGGCTACC
The DNA here is from genome assembly GCA_916701665.1 of Sebastiscus tertius. NCBI lineage: Eukaryota > Metazoa > Chordata > Actinopteri > Perciformes > Sebastidae > Sebastiscus > Sebastiscus tertius. The sequence goes on along the minus strand of CAKAOH010005386.1, from coordinate 13,931 downwards.
TTTACCCCTCTTCTGGCAAAGTCAATGGCCAGACTGCTCTCTGCGTGACCCACCGCTATGATCAGTTCCTCCAGATAGGTGAGTGAACGCTCATGAAGTAACAGGCTCTGACTTCAACTCCAGCTCTGAACACATCCCAAAACTTACAAAACTCTCTATTTGCTGAACACGAGAAAACGTTTACACAGCGACCTTGAATTTTGTCAATGCTTTCAATACACACAGATTAAACTCCAAATGTACACAAACCTGCAAAGTCCAATGATGTTTTGAGGGTCTACTCTCTTATAATAAGATCTGGGAAATTAAATATATAGATATATAGATAGATATAGATATAATATTTGCATCATAGATGTTTTAATGAGGGAGAAGGAGTTTAATAAGGTAATTGAACTTCTTTTGTGGAATAACCATATCAGACACAAATCATTATTCACATTATTTGCCATAAAACATTCTGGTGGGGGTCTCTAAAGGAGTTTTCCAGAGTTTTAAAATGGTAAAGCAATATGAAACATGGTAGTATTGTTAGCAATGCTGTTGATAAAAGCCATTTGTTTTGTACTGTCATAGTCTGTGCATATGACATGAATCAATATCTTCAGTCTAATTGATGAAACAGACTTTATTAATGAGACCGACCCCTGAGGGTTCCTTTAAGTGGGCCCACTACAACTTTGTATTAGTAAGAGAAAATCTGGATTATATAAAGCTTTTATATAAACAAGAAAATAGGTAGCTGTGTTGGATATAACCAGTATTTATTGTTGGTATTGGTTTGATGTTGTATAATTATATATAAAACAATAATTCAGTTCAACCCTGTCAGGTAAAGCATTTTTTAAATCAGCTCTAATTTCCTTTCTGTTTTTTAGAAGTAATGTTCTGTAAAATCTTAAAAGCATCCTATAGTGCACCCTTTAGTTTTCTAACACACAGCATCTCTTTATTTCTCTCTTCTTTGTGATGCACTCTCCTCTCTCTCCAGCGAAGCAGCTGGCGTACCTTTACCCACGCTTCTATAACTGCTCCGTACCTGCTGCATTCTTGGCCGACGTGCCTCAGTTGGCCCAGTTATGTGAGGGCTCCAAACCGCTGCTGGCCTCAGATAAGAGAGTGGAGCAGCTTTTCTCAATGCAAGGGGAGAAGTTTGTCAGCTTTGTCAAATCTGAACACTTTGTGGACGGTAAGGTATTCCTCATGTACTGTTGGTCATTTATATTTTACTCTTTAGACATTTAGTTGCTCCTTTGCTGGCACTTAAACAGAAAATCTCACAGCAAAACTGCAGTTGTAAACAACAATTTTGCAAAGACTTCTATCTGCCACTGTCTTGTTTGCACATTTCCCTTGTCTGCCACAGTCACTCATTATCAAGTGCAGATACACTATCATCTCATGAACACACCCCACCCAAGGCCTTTAAGAGTACTCTCTGCTCCAGTCGTTTTGGGCTTGTGACCCCCAGTGGTGGATGAAGTACCTGAAAGCCACACTTGAGTAAAAGAACAGATATCTGATCAGAAAATGACTTTAGTAGTCATCTATTAGAATGTTACTTGAGTAAAAGTCTTATCTGATATTTACTGTAATTATCAAAAGTAATTTTCTGATGTTAAATGTACTTAAGTGTTGAAAGTAAAAGTATGAGTAAATGCTGTTAATAAAAAAGCACGCAAGTCAGAATTTTGAGATTTATGAAGTTTATTCCCTCTAACATGTACACCTCTTTAAAATGGAGGCTACATTACACAGAAAAATTAGGTCTTCACAACTTAAAGGGACTATTTGTAACTTTCAGAATTGCTTCTTAACAGCGACACCTGTGGCCGTGAAATCAGCGAAAGTCAGCATTGGGCTCGCGCTTGCTCGCTCTAAATAGACCTGAACGAGCATCGCTCAAAACAGTGAGGCGACACACGTCAGCTAAAAGCACAATATCACTCTATAGTTCAGCTGCTTGGCAGTAATGTTAGCTGACCAGACCAAGGTCTCTCCGTGAACATGATTTAGATCTGATCTTAGTGTTGGCTTTTCCTGCCTCACCCTCCTGCGCCCGCAGGGAGACACCGGCAACCGGAGCCTCTCCTCCGCTGCCTGCTTGCATTCACTGACACAGCGCGCACCAACAGAGGTTTTCCGTGTCTTGTGAAGTGACGAGCCTCCGCAGAGAGAAACGTGAACTGTGACACCGGCACCCGGTGTCTCCCTGCGGGCGCAGGAGGGAGACGGTAACGTTTCTCTCTGGAGGAGCTGCAGCAGTTATTTCTGCACAAACGTCCACTGAACATTCACTAGATATTCTTAGAGCTAAACTAACTCTTCTGCAGTGTGGAGTGAGCGCGCGTTCACGTCTAGAGGTGGAGCGAGCACGCGAGAACGCGCGCTCTGTCTGAGTGAAGGCGAGCAGGCAGAGGAGACGAGGCTCCTGGCATATGCGAGCGCGCATGTGTGTCGACCCGCTACATTTATACGCTTACAAAGTTACAAACAGGCCCTTTAATGGATTTAAAGAACAAAATCCAGTTTTTCTTTCTTTCGTAGTTGCAAGTAGCATGATGCAGCATGACAATAATAGAAGCACACAGAAGTTACAGTATACATCAACAAAGTATACAACAAGCAGGTCAAGGACATCAACATAAAACAGGCAAAGGACATCAACTTAGGTCAAGGACATCAACATAAAACAGATCAAGGACATCAGCGTAAGATAAACATCAATTCATAGTAAACACCTGCATTCACACTGCTCAATGTCAGTCAAAAGACTTACATAAGAAAGATTAAACTGATTAAAATGGATTAGCTTCAGAATGTTCCATTTGTGTGGTGCATAGTATTTAAGAGCCAGTTTCTCAGTATGGACATGATGATTTTTGAGGACCGGATAGTCTTGGGACCAAGTGTAGTGTGAATTTGATCTATAGCTAAAAAGCCTGGAGCATGAAGGTGATATTTGTGCTGTAAAACATCATAGAGCTCATTTAGAATATGAATCCCAGGACTTATTTCTAAGAACTTTAGATTTAAATGTTCAATTGAAAAAAATATTTCCAGTTTTGTCCAAAAAGTTTGCATTTGCGTTTCATCGATTTACTCCCTAAAAAGACAGTTAATGCAATATAAATAACATCAAATTATATTTATTACTCTACCTATATTTACTATGTGCTTCTTTTATGTCATTGTCCATCATAATCCAACTGAACTAACCCCCTGACTGACATTCATTCAGACATCTACGTGGGCTGGGTGGCTCAGGCTCTGGATGCCGACCTGCTGGTGGAGTCCTGGCAGACAAAAGGTCACGAGCTGCCCTCCAACTGCTCCCTGCCCAAACACGCCATGAACATCAAGAGTATCCGGCTTCCTGGATCAGTCCTGTTCCAGTCCCACTACGACCACTCAAAGTGGTGCGTGTCGCTAGCCTACGAGGACCAGGTGACCTGCCTGGGGGATCTGAACAGGGAGAGGGCCCAGCAGTGGCGTGGTGGAGGGCTGGTCTGCACATTCAACCCCTTGATTTACAAGGCCTTCAGACAGGTGGTGGACTCTTACATTGACTGTTGAACGAGAGACACGGATAGGATAATTAGGACTGGATTCACTCGGCATGGTTTGAATCGGTTTCAAATTCATGGGACTGCATGTGGAGGTCCTGTTAGGGTTAAAGCAGCTGATGTGCAACCATCAGACCACACAGGTATCCAATAGAGCCCTAGTTCACAAAGTTTTATGTGAGAAATGTACAGTATGGGTCCCCAGCATTTAGAAACTTCAGGATGCTAACTTGCATATGTTGGACAATTAGCATAATTTGCATTAATTAGCATAATCACCTATATAGGCTATATTTAAAAAAACTCCTCGGCTGATTTGGACAATATTGGAGTGGTTTGGGGGCTTACTGAAGATGCTGAATCCATTTATGACATTTTCAAAATTCAAAACGGTTGTTTAAACCCCAAGTGACCATATTTCAACTCCCATTGGGCCGAATTTGATGATGTTTCAGGCTATATAGAAGTTTTAGAGGAAGCTTAATCGATGGGGTTGGACAGATGTGTTTGTGCTTATGTATTTTAAATAATTGAAATAACTTCAACTTATAAATTGCAGGATATTTATGATGCACAATTGGATATTGGAGGTTACAAAGGCAAGTGCCACACCAAACTAGAATAATATGACTATGGCTAAATGATATCCTCAAAAATAGAGAGAGGGGAGAATAATACAGGTAGCAAAAGTAAATGTTTAACAGATTCAGTAGAACAAGTGAGATCTGGGACAGGTTTTAAAATACAAGTAGGCTACCCAAAATTAACAGAGCAGAAAACTGTATTTGCACTAGTTACACATAACGCACATTTGGAATACTTTCATCAAGCAAGAATGCCTTACACTTCTGCTATTCTACACTGTTATAAACCATGTCATCATCATCATCGTCTGCTCTGTCTTCATCTTCTTGAGTTGCGGAAATATTGCCCATATAGGTAATTATGGTAATTAATGATAATTATGCTAATTGTCCAACATATGCAGTTTCTAAATGTTGGGGACCCATACTGTATATTTCTAACATAAAACTTTAGGGTGCTCAACATTTGTGGGTTTACATTGCTGGCAAGAAATCAGTCATCAATTTCTGGAAAAAAAAGGCTTCAACAAGTGCTTGAATTTAATTTTTTATCTCTGCCAAGGCCACAATGAGGCCTTGTTGTTATGTTTTCACCGGCATAGGTAACATAGTCGTTACCTGTATGTGGTTTGGAGGATGATGGCAACAGGTCAAGCCTTTGATAATCTACTGACAAAGTTATATAGGCTTTTTCTTATGACTATATGTTAAATTAACAAACATGCAATAAACAACAATTGTGTAAAAATATAATTCATTTGCATCACATAACTTGCCCGTGTTTATGTAAGAACCTTTATTCCTTTACTTTTTATGTTTTTTTGAGGAACTCAAAGCAATTAAATCTAAATTAAATACTGCTACTTCAGAATGTGTTGGGAACATGTGTTTAAACTTTAAAAGATCAGGGGCAATGAAGGTCAGAAAATGGGTTAAATCTAGGTGGGGAAAGTGAAAGAGCATCCCCTCCTGCGGTGAAATGCTGCTCCCTCATCCCCACCTCAGGCTTGACCTTAACCCCCAACTTCTCCAGTGGACCTTGCCCAGTAGCCAGCTGCAGATCAGACTGTGGTTGTACTGGTGTGTGTCAGTATAAGTGTGAGAGGGCTGTTTCTGGATTTAAAAAGAAGTTTGCTTAACTTTCCTGAATGAATGAAGGCATTCTGTAATAACACAACCTATATCCATTGAATGTTTAGTTAGAATTTACGCAGGTGGAGACTGACTGCATTTCCATCATCTTCACATCTCGGTGGTTGCTTCCTTCCACTTGGTGAGTAACTTTAGCGTCCAGTGTTTTGGGTAAACAGTGTCACCTTGTGGTCAGACTGGTAGAATCATACTGTACATGTAGTAACAACACTGCTCTTTACGTTTAGCCCATCATTGCATCCTAAATTCTTATTTCCCTGAAACAAACCAAGAATTCTGCCACAGGGTTAAGATTATTTCACTACACGTCAACTTATTTCAAGGATTTTCTAGAATCATAAAGACACTCATTTCTACAAAATCTCCTGATACAAGAAAAATTGCTCCCCTTCAGTCTCCAACTGTTTCACACTGCTTATGATTCTTATGAAATGTTAGTCCCTGAAGGTCATGTCCATTGTTCACCTGACCTATGGTGGCATCAAAGTCAGACAGTCTTGTGAAAAACTAAATCAGCTGAGTAGCTGCAGTTGTAAACTTTTTACACTACTTGACAATTTTGTAAAAACATCTATCTGCTACAGCCTTGTTTGCACATTTCACTTGTCTGCCACAGTCACTCTATCAGGTGCAGAAGACACACTCATCTCAGAGCTGTGAAGCGAATGAACACACCACACTCAAGGCCTTCAAAGTACCATGTGCTTCCAACATTACTGGCTAGTGACCCCATAGAATGAAGTGACAGCCTACTTGTGATCCTCATCACATTTAATAACACGTGTAATTTCTATCTTTTATATATAAAATATATTAAACTTAACTAACAGTGTAATTTCTATCTTTTATATATAACATATATTAAATGTAACTAACAATGTAATTTCTATCTTTTATACATAAAATATATTAAATGTAACTAACAAGGTAATTTCTATCTTTTATATATAAAATATATTAAATGTAACTAACAGTGTAATTTCTATCTTTTAGATATAAAATATGTTAAATGTAACTAACAAGGTAATTTCTATCTTTTATATATAAAATATATTAAATGTAACTAACAGTGTAATTTCTATCTTTAAATTCAAACATTGCTGTTACAGTAAATTGCTGCTCTTTCTCCTCCTCACCTCTAGGTGTCCCCCACATTATTATATCCGACCACCACAACTCCTTCACTTCCGGTTCCGGGTCCTGAGCACCACATGAACCGGAAGTTAGCTCCACACACACACACCACACACACGTGAAAAATATTTAGCCCAAAACAGACAGCTCTCACACACAACATGGATATCACCGAGGTTCCCGTGAGTCAAGGGGACAGCAGTGGTAAGAAAAAGAAGAATAAGATGAAGAATAAGACGAAGAATAAGAGAGAAAGCCAGGAGGGAGATGGAGGAGTCGAGATGAAGGAGGAGGAGAAGATGATGGAGAAGATGAAGGAGAAGAGCGACCCAGCAGGAGCTTTCTTCCCACCAACCTTCAGTGTGTCCGAAATCAAGAACAAACAGCGAAGACACCAAATGTTCATGAAGTTCAAACAGGAGAAAAGAAAGGTAAAGACTCATAAACATACTAGCTACAAGTTAGAGCTGCCATTTAGCAAGTAAAGCATAGTGAAGCTACAAATAAGCTAAGCTGCCATATTATTAGGTACAACTATCTTAAACTAATTCAAGATTCAAGCCCTTTATTGTCATTGTGTAGTACAACGAAATTAGATTGTGACAATTCCATAGGTGCTAATGAAAAGGTAATACAAATAAAAAGAGAGTGCAATATAAATATTAAAAATATAAACGATAATACAAATAAAAAGAGAGTGCAATATAAATATTAAAAATATAAACGATAATACAAATAAAAAGAGAGTGCAATATAAATATAAAAGATAATACAAATAAAAAGAGAGTGCAATATAAATATTAGAAATATAAAAGATAATACAAATAAAAAGAGTGCAATATAAATATTAGAAATATAAAAGATAATACAAATAAAAAGAGTGCAATATAAATATTAAAAATATAAAAGATAATACAAATAACAAGAGAGTGCAATATAAAAGTTAATACAATATAAAAATACAATATGTATATTGATGAGATGACAGAGGTAAATATGCTACCCCTCAACATTTATCTGAAAGCTGCAATTATTAGCTACTTAGCATATATAATACATATGATCAACATATAAAATTCAGTGCATCGTGTTAGGGCTGCAAGTAATGATAATTATCATTGCTGATTGATCTGTTAATGACGTTTTCGAATTTAATTATTTATTTACCAGGTACAGTGCATGTTAATCAGCATTTCATTTTCAACCTCAATGTAAATGTGCCAGAGTCAGCTAAAGAGCTAATATACGTCTGCAGTACCTGAACAGGTTATTACTAATTAGAAATATTATCAATACAGTGCTTCAGCAAGCACTACAGTACCACACAACACAGTACGATACAATACCATAAAATACATAATCCATAAAACATTAGAAAATATCAAATTCAACAGAGCCCAAGGTGACATCTTCATGTTGCTTGTTTTGTCTCCGCCCAACAGTCTAAAACCCAACGATATTCAATTTACAATAATAGAACAATGACATAAACAGAAAATCATCACATTTGAGAAGCTGGAACTAAATAATATTTTGCATTTTTGCTTGATAATTGACTTAAATGATTAATCGATTTTCAATGATTTTAGGTTGAATGACTAATCAATTAATTGCCTACTCATTTCTTATCCAGATCATTTTCAGACAAAAGAGTGATTAATTAATCAATTTATCAACTTTTAACGCTACAGTAAATATACGTTACAAGTACACTCCAGCTGGAATTTCAGTGTTCATATTTTTTCTGTTTTTATATTTCAGCAAAAGTTGCAGGTGAAGAAATCGAAGAAGAAAGAAAGGGAAGCTTTAGGTGACAAGGTGAGTTTTTATTTTCTCTTTCTTCCCAAATGTTGCCATTATCCATATGTGGCCTCCTAGATTGATGACTTTTACTATCAATTAATTAATATTGGGTATTCATTTTTTCTTTTTTCCTCACGAAGGCGCCGCCAAAAGAAGTTCCAAAGACGATAGAAAACCAGAGGGTGTACGACGAGACGACAGTTGACCCAGAGGATGAAGAGGTGTGGACCCAGTTTGGTTGAGCTTGTTCAAACAGTTACAGGTTATATTCATAATGAATCTGCATAAATGTGTGTGTGTGTTTTCCTGTCATGTATAGATTGCGTTTGACGAGGGAACTGATGAATTTTCAGCTTACTTCAACGGGTTGACGAACCCCAAAGTGCTCATCACAACATCAGACAGACCAAGAGGGGTGAGTGGCAGCTGCTCGGCATAATTTTTATTACTTTTTTCACAATTTCATCGAAGTTGCCAGAATCTGTCAACTTTTAAGATCAGCTATTGGCAAACATGCTCTTGAGGAAATTGCTTTTGACCTTTTCAAATTATGATGATATTAATTTCTAGCTAGCAGAGGGGGTTGGGGGGGGGGGGGGCAAA
>CAKAOH010005378.1:0-15955 GCA_916701665.1 Sebastiscus tertius | reverse complement strand
TCACTCTCCTATTCACTTTGTTTTGGTCTCTAACAACTCCTGATGGAAATATCTGGCTCTTAAAAAGGCGGCAACCTCCGGGGTCTGAAAAGTGAAGCCAATGCTGAAATGCCTTAAACTTACATTCTTTCTAACAGCCAGCAGGGGGCGACTCCTCTGGTTGCAAAAAGAAGTCTGATTGTATAGAAGTCTATGAGAAAATGAGCCTACTTCTCACTTGATTTATTACCTCAGTGAACATTGTAAACATGAGTTTATGGTCTCAAAGAGTCAAATAGACCATAAAGCAGGGGATGCTTTAGGGCGTGGCTATCTTGTGATTGACAGGTCGCTACCACGGCGTTGTCCAGTCTGGGAGTTGTCTATGTTTTTGCCTTACAACTTTAACCCTTTCACAGTGTGTTTTGAGTTCATGAAAGTTAATTGTAACATTTTGGTTGCTTAAAAATGTGTTATTCAGCATTCGGTTGTACGTAGCTCCACCCTCTTGTGTCACTTCTGGTTCCAAAAAGACTAAGATGGCAAAAACGGCAGTCCACAAACCAATGGGGGATGTCATGGTGACTACACCCACTACAGTCTATGCTCTTTAGCTGCTAAATGCTCCACTATGTTCATGAGCTAATTGCTAATTTTTTCTAGTACAGTTGGTTTTTAGAGCTTTCTTATTGACAACAGCTGTCTGCTGCAGCTGGAAATGACACTGAGAAACAAAGAGAGCGGCGAGAGTGAACCAAAGTTGTAGTTGTGGGCTGTAAAACCAAAACAACGAGCTAAAAAATGTAGGTCTGTAGAGCTGACGGGAACTCTGCTGATCATTTTCTGTGGATCTGTCACTACGAGTGACTACTTCCACATCACACATAGTCATTTGACCCATTGTTGATATAAAAATATTGATTTAGAGCAGCTTTAATGAGTCATGTCTTAAGTAGGAGACATCTCGACTCCCGGCAATCAAGTCAAAGTCAAATCTCAAGTCCCCATTTTTGTGATTTAAGTCCAACTTGAGTCCAAGTCTCAAGTCTCCAGCGCTGACATGTTGTATCCAAACTTATGTTCTTGAAGGATTATGTGCCAATACCTCAAATTTAACGTGCTATTTTTAATATTCAATGAGCATGAAAGCCTCCAAATCAGATCAGTTGTTGACCTGGCTGATTCAAAATCCTACTGTATTAGATGCTGATCCTCCACCGTGCTGACTGTCTCACAGAAAAACAGCAGCTCCCACATAATCTCACAGCCCAAATGCCAGAAGGCTGATGATTTAGGTGGCTTTCAGTGTAGATTCCTAATGAGCCTAATGTTTCTAGTGCAGGTAAAGCCCTGTCTCAAACCTCTCTGTACTCTCAGACAAATGCTACATACAGTATATGATTTATTTGACACACGGGAGACTGAGGTTTGATTCTCCCCGTCTGCATCCAGCCAGACACTATTTAGCGATGCTGTCAGAAAAGCTCTTTAGACGGACTAATCTTTGGCCCGCTGACAGCTGCGTCCTCTTCCAAAATGAACACAAATTCCCTCAGACCAGCTTCTCCTGCGGCTCAGATCAATATGGCCCTGATAAGCCAGGACACCTTCCAGGAGCTGCAGGGCACGAGGAAGGGCTCTGACATATCATGATTTGGGCTTTAATTACTTGACACTTGCAGCTGGCTCCAATGCATGCATAAATATGAGTGTTTGTGTGTGTATGTATGTACGTTCAAGGATGTATGTGCCTGTTATAAATCTATTTGATTATGGTGCATACACTTGGTGTAGTAAGCTAGGACTTGTGTCCGGAAGTCACATGTACCAACCCAAGTGTAGGAGCAGCCATGTAGCCAAACCTTTTTTTTTTTTTTTAAATGAGAAATGTATGTATGTATACATGTGTATACTGTATATACAGTCAATGCCTAAATCAATTTCAGTGTCTATTTGAATGTCAGTATCCTGAGACAGCTCCAGCACTCTCGGCTGGCCTAGGATCAGCACCCTGGACGGCGGTCATGACACACTTTGGTGCTGAGGTTATGTTACATAATGTTCAACTTCTAAATTCATTTCATCGTCTAAATTTACACTGTAAATCTGACAAAATTGGGAAAAGAAGTCAAATTTCACCTAAAGATGGGAAATTTCCTTAAATTAAAGGGACTCTATGTAAAAATCAGAAATTGCTCGTTAACAGCGACACCTCTGGCCGTTAAGTCAACGAAAGTCAGCGTCCTGTTGCTCGCGTTCACGCTTGTGCTCGCTCTACATAGACATGAACGAGCATCGCTCAAAACAGTGAGGCGACACACGTCAGCTAAAACCACAATATCACTCTATAGTTCACCTGCTTGGCAGTAATGTTAGCTGACCAGACGAAGGTCTCTCCATGAATCAATGCTGATCCTAGTGTTGGCTTTTCCTGCTTCAGCCTCCCGTCTTCTGCAGTGTATAGTGTGCCCGCATGCAGGTGAGAGGTGGAGCGAGCAAGAACGAGCGCGGCGTATGAGTGAAGGCAAGCAGGCAGGCAGAGGAGCAGAGACTCCGGCCCTGGAGACCAAAGCTTCGGTCTCCCCTGTGTCTTCTGATCGTGGTCGGGGGGCTGGAGCAGGAAGAGTTGACACTGTTTTGCAAGACGGGCTTCACTAGATATAACTTTGCGGTTTTGGTGCAAGAAAAGAAAAAAGAAATGAGGGGAAAACGGTCGATTTTGAAAGTATTATTTTGATTAGTATTTTTTACATACTGTAGACATCATGGGGTCTGTGGGGCCCCAAAGCATGTTGAAGTAAAGTAAAAGTTGACACAACACAAGGGTTAACATAGTTAGAAATTTAAAGTTGCAACAACGTAAAATGATACTCCTATTCTCCAACTTGGAATAAGTTACACAATTTCACTATTTCACAACTTTAGTTGAAGTTTGTCTTGGAATTTTTAAAATTTTCACAACTTTGTCAGTTTTACAATGTAAAATCAGACAGTGAAATGCATTTAGGGGTTGAATATTTTTGTGCAGCCCAGCTGTTGGAACACAGAGTTCAGCCTTCATGACCTCAGCACTCCAGTGTGTCACGACCGCTGTCCGGAGTGCTGATCCTGGGGCAGCCAAGAGTGCTGGAGATGGCTGAGGATACTGACCTCAGATACTCATGCACATAATGTGTCAATAAAAAATAAATAAATAGACACTAAAATGGATTCAGGCATTGACTGTCCTCTTTTGTGAGACTTTGAGGGGAAAAAAATAACCTAAACAAATCCTGCCTGGATCATTTTAGTGAAAAACTCCAACCTTATCTGACCTTTCTGGAGTAACTGATAACTAAAAATTCAGTGCATATAAACATCAGACATATATCATATTACCAGCTGGCAAATACTTCTATATATTTTACATTTTCTTTGCTGACAGTTCCATGGCCACAACACACACACACACACACACACACACACACACACACACACACACACACACACACAGTATTATGATGTTGATACAGTCTACAGTAAATACTGTACTGTATGTATTTCTGAAGGGTCTGAGTGAGGACTTTCCCCGTCCTCCTGAGCCACCGGCACACATGATCCTTCTCAGCAGACACATATTTAATTTGTTATCTCCCCGGCACGCTGCAGGCCTCTGGCTAGCTTGGCGGAATGGGAAATAAATGACACAGAGGGGAGCGGGCCCGTCACTCTGCCAGCCCACAGGGCCTCACATAAATAGCTTTTAACATGGGGATCAATAATGTTAAGTTGTGATTAAATAGATTATTACATTCAAAATTAGCCACCCCAGGGGCTAACGCGTGTTTATGGAATAACCAAAGGAGAGCTGTTGCGCTCTCTTTGTCTCTAAAGGAGTGTTTGGAAGATGCCAGTTGTTTGTTTCAAAGGTAAATCATGCAGCCCTGGGCAAATATTGTGCAATATAGTGAGAGACCCAGAGATTCAACAGAGAGGCGAAGTCCCTCCCCTTCCTGTGGTCCAACATGGGACCTCATCTAGGACAAAATATGAACAGCAGTCAACGCAGAGAGACATATCATTTTTTGATCCCGTTTGAATTGCACCATGAATCACACATATGATGTTTGTCAATTTAAAAGATCATTTTGCAAGTCAAGAAAGTCGCAGTTTGTCGTAAAACTATTGAGGTATAAAAAATACATTATTAGAAATACTACTGTGACGTCTCTTTAGCTGAAGCAACGATGCCTGTGAGTTCATACGGGGATGGACTCACACTAGCAACGGGCTCGTTCTTTCTCTTCCCGGCTGATAAAAAGGGGTAAGATAACATTACATTTTTGCATGGTCGTAGTTAAGTTAGCTAGCTAACTAGTGTTGGTGACGTACATTGTGTGAGACGAGAGATGTACTTCACTGAGCGGTTTTACACATAACTAAATGATACTACGAAAAACTGCGACTTTCTTGACTTGAAAAATGTTCTTTTAAATTGACAAACATCATATGTGTGATTCATGGCGCAATTCAAACAGGAAAAAATATATTAGTCTCTTGTCTTTGCTTACCGTACATATTTTTTTTATAAAATGAGGTCCCATTGGGTCCACCGTAAGGGGCGGGACTTCCCCTCTCTATATATCTTCTAGGTCTTAACTTGTTTAAAGGACCTGTGTGTAACATTTCAGAGGATGTATTGGCTGAAATAGAATATAATATTAATAAGTATGTGTTCTTTAGTGTATAATCACCTGAAAATAAGAATCGTTGTGTTTTCGTTACCTTAGAATAAGCCGTTTATATCTACATACAGAGCAGGTCCTCTTCACAAAGCCGGCCACCGTGTTTCTACAGTAGCCCAGAAAGGACAAACCAAACACTGGCTCTAGATAGAACTGTTCGCACCTTCACATTTTTCACAGCTTTGCACACGGTTAAATATGATACAGTATATTAGCATAAATGAATCCCCCTACTGCACCACCATGGCAACTATCAATGATAATCATACAATATTATATTACACATTATTCTTTTTTTAGCATTTAATTTGAAAGACAATGTGACTACAGAACTACTGAAGAATAGTACGTATTGTATGGAAAATGGAAGAACCACAAACAAGCGTACACAGAGACAATTCTGAGGAGGAGAAACAACGTGTTTGTTGAAATGCAATTCTAATAATACTGTATATATTTCATTAATGTATAACAATTGTAATATTTTGTTAATATTAACATTATTGTGTATTTGTGTTTTGTATTTTGATGCTTCGTCCACATCAAAGAGCTGTCTGCTCGGCTTGCGGAGATGGCTGCCTCCAGCTGTGGGTGGACAGATGTGCTCCAGGCCGTGGCTCACTCTGCAGGTATGCTGGTGGTGCCTTCATGGAAACATGTGACCAGGAATGAGTGTGTCTTTGCAGTCAGGGCCCCGAGGCTTTGAAATAGCTTGTAGGAAGATCTCAGGTGAGGTAGCTGCTTTTATACCTCCTTTGAAAACTATGAATTTAACATGTTATTTATAGGGCCGTCAATGTAAACGTGATAATAACGCATTAACACAAATTTGTTTTAACGCCAATAAATTCTGTAACGCAACTTGCGATATTTAGGTTGTAGCGGACTCAGTCTTAAAGCTAGAGAAGATACTTCTCATTCGCATCATATGAAACTAGAAAACCTAAGGAATCCATTGGTACCAACCATGTCATACTAGCTTGTCTCAAAGGAGGTTAAATAACGCTCCAAATTTAAACTAAATGCTGGCAAGGAAAAACTGTCATGGCCGTTTTCAAAGGGGTCCCTTGATCTCTGACCTCTAGATAAGTGAATGAAAATGGGTTCTATGGGTACCCACGAGTCTCCCCTTTACAGACATGCCCACTTTATGATAATCACATGCAGTTTGGGGCAAGTCGTAGTCAAGTCAGCACACTGACACACTGACAGCTGTTGTTGCCTGTTGGGCTGCAGTTTGCCATGTTATGATTTAAGCATATTTTTTATGCTAAATGCAGTACCTGTGAGGGTTTCTGGACAATATTTGTCATTGTTTTGTGTTATTAATTGATTTCCAATAATAAATATATACATACATTTGCATAAAGCAGCATATTTTCCCCCTCCCATGCTGATAAGAGTATTAAATACTTGACAAAAGCGTTTAAAGTGCGATTTAAGTGTGATTAATAACGATTAACTATGGACAATCATGCAATTAATCGCGATTAAATATTTTAATTAATTGACAGCCCTAGTTATTTAGTGTATTTTCCCTTTTGTTTTATGTATTCTTAAGGTGTGAGTTCATTGGAGCTTGTGTTATCCGAAGTTGTCCTTACACTTCCTCGTGCTTTTTACATGTTTTGCACACGCAGACTTTACTTATCACATCACACAGGTTGTTTTCACTGTGAAGCCCTTTGCGCTTTGTTTTACCAGTAGACCCCGAGTAGAACATGGCTCCATTCTTTCAAAACTGAAACCAAATTTGTTTTACAAGGCTAATCCATTTCTGACGGCTCTGCTTATTCTTTCAGCATAATGGGACCCCGAGTCCCTTTCTTTCTCTATGTGTGTGTGTGTGTGTGTGTGTGTGTGTGTGAGAGAGAGAGAGAGAGAGAGATTCTACCCCACAGCCTTTGCCAAATCCATTTGACTTCACACAGAAGTTCATTTATTAAATCTTTAATAGGCCCTTTTATTATGTATGCTTATAAAGATCCTAATAGAGATGTAAAGTAATGAAATCCGGCTTTCTTAAAAAGCTCATGAATCTCCATAATTTTGCTATTTCAAAGAAAACCTGTTCCAATTGAATCGGATGTTTTATTTACATGGAAATGTTCATTCAGTTTAATTAACTAAATGTGATTTATCTTGCTTCCCCCATTTTCCAACATAATAAAGATATAGCATTGTTTAGTAGCAGAATTATTAATAAAGCTAATTAAATAAATGATGGAGTTATTGTGGTTTCTTGGTGGAGCTACACTGACTCTTATCACAGGTGATACTTTACTAACTGATCAAACTTCCTCTCAAAAGGCCTCAAATGGACCAAAAATAGCTGAAATATGACGTGTGCTGGAAGTGGAGGAAAGATGGTGTGGCATAATGGGAAGTTTTCATAGAGGAGAGTTGGTGTGCCGATAAGTGGCAGATAGAGGTTTTACACTTGGCCGGAGCATATCGGTAATAGCTCCAGGAGCAGCAGTGTATTGACTCCAGTCAAGGAGATGGAGAGGTGGGGAGGTGGGGAGGGAAGAGGAAACATTTCTGTCTGCAGTTTGAAGAGGGTGACGCCCAGCTCTGGAAGAGTGCAGGTCTACAGGGAGGAGTATCTGCCATGGAACAGATGTCCCAGTCACAGAGGCTGAGGGTGCAATCACACCTCCCATTTCTCTTTCTTTTTTGTGGGGGAGGGGGAGCAGGTGGAGGATGTTGGGTGGGTGGAGATAGTACTCTGGTGCTCTCGTAGGTTTATTCAAGTTTACACAGTAAGACAACAGAGCGCAGTTAGTGGTAATGACAGGATGTATCAGAATGATTCACAATAGATGGTTTATTGGGCTACACAGCTAGCAGGTAGCGTGGACAGTTTTTAAATAATGAATAATAAAGATGTTGTCTTCTTTATTTAAAAAACTCCTCATCTTTGTCAAAACCTGGCGCCAACATAACCCACAATCCAGATCATAGACTTTATGTGACGCGTCTCCACTTCCTCCCACTATACAAAAGTGAATCCAAAATATCCCGGATACGGTGGCTGGCATCTCGAGATTTTGACGTCATTTGGAGCAGGAGTCCTTGCAATAGTGATCGGGGAGGCGTGAAGCCGAGGTATCGAGGCTCTGCCCACACATCCGCCCAAGCCAATCATGAGCTGAGGACGGCTGCAGTTTGCTAGCGTGAGCCACCTATAGCTACTACGTTAGCACCACGCTAGCTGTTTGGCTAGAAAGACACAGCGACTTACCAGAATGTCTCTATAACTACATTTATAATCACATTGACACGACTCGTGACGGTTATGGAAAGTTAAAGTTATATCTCCTCTCTCGTATAATTCCCGAGTCTCCAGTTGCGCAACTACTTCACCCAGAGCAGCTGTCAATCATGATGTCTCACCCCCCTTTTTATAGCATCAAATAACTAATTAAAACCAAACTTATCAGAAAAATGTATTTGACGTGTACTTTGACTTTTTATTTTTGGCCCCTGTCCCATCCGCTGACATGGAGGGGCAGGATTTATGACTTATACTGCAGCCAGCCACCAGGGGGCGATCAAGATATTTTTGCTTCACTTTGGGGAGCTGTCATGTCGTCTATCTTTATATACAGTCTATGATTTACATTTGTGTGTGTTATGCTAGTAGCAGCTAGCCTCTGGCCTCAAGTAGACTAACTTATAAACAGACATTTTTCGTAACAGCCATTTGTTGCTGTCTGGTACAGCATAAACCCTGTGGGCAACCTCCGGTTCAGAAAAATGAAGCCAATTCGGAAGTGCCTTAAACCTGCATTCTTAGCCAGCAGGGGGCGACTCCCCTGGTTGCAAAAAGAAGTCTGATTGTATAGAAGTCTATGAGAAAATGAGCCTACTTCTCACTTGAGTTATTACCTGAGTAAACATTGTAAACATGAGTTTATGGTCTCAATCGCTAGTTTCAAGTCTTCTTCAATACAGCATGATGTTCATTTAGTAAATTATGGTTCCATTTAGGGTCAAATAGACTATAAAGCAGGGGATCCTTGTGATTGACAGGTCATTACCACGGTGTTGCCCAATTTAGGAGTTTGTGTTTTACAACTTTGGTCACCTAAAAATGTCTTATTCAGTGTTCAGTTGTACTTAGCTCCACCCTCTCGTGTCACTTCTGATTCCAAAAACTAAGATGGTGACGGCCAAAATGCCGAACTCGAGGCTTCAAAACGGGCAGTCCACATGGATGAATACGTCCTCTTCTAATATACAGTCTATGCATAACCTGCCATAATCCCTCAGTTAGCCTCAATCAGTGCTGGAGGTTTATAAAGGAAGACACCTGCGGTTACATGGCTCCCGCTCTGTCCTTGGTGCCTTTAGATGTATAGTACAAAGTGTTGTAATCATACAATGAGTGTGTCAAGTCTGACCTGTCTCCCTTGTGAGGGGGGCAACCTGTTCTTTGTTTGCTTTTCTCAAAACAAGGAGGTAAGTAAGGTGCTGGACACAATGCAGTTAATGAGTTTTTGTGCCATGTTGGTGAGAAACTATATTAATATATGTTTATTTTCTGGTACGTCTCATGCTGCTGATTTCTTCCTGTGTTTTGCTGTAGTCTGGTTGCTGTCTTTAGGTTCTTGTTTTGCCTTTCCAGTTGGGTTTGGGTTATTTCAGTGCAGCTCTTTAGTGTTGCCATTATTCTGCATATACTGTACAGTATGAACCAACAGGTCTTTTATGTCATTGTTTAACCTGTGTAGTTTGTTTTTTTCCCCCTTGTGTAACAAGCCTGCTTGTGGGTGGCCATCCTTGGTCCCCTCAGTGTAAAATCCTTGGAACATTGCACCACCTGTTTCTTGTGTATTTTATGTTTTTGTGATCAGACGTGAGCAGGGTTGGAAATAATTTTTTTCCCTCACCTGCCACTGTGGAAGGTCACTGAACTTTTCTACCAGCCAATCATTTTTGAACTTTTGAATGACTGTCTGCAACTTCTGAGATCAACATAAAACACTTTTGAATTGTAAACATTGAGTCAGTGGTAGCAGACAGTATAAATATGGAATATATCATGTAACCTTAATCCCTGACTACGTGGTGGCAAGTGACCTGAATTTTGTACCTGCCACAGCCAACATTTACCCTGTATGTGGCAGGTGGCAGGTGTTAATTTCATTCCCTGGTGGTGAGTCAATGGGGTCAGCACCACGGACAAAGCTTGACACAGTCTGGCTCTTCATTATCAGCCTCGACCAGCTTATTTCATTGTTTTTTTTTAATCATAATATTTTCCAGATTCAAGCATTTTGGTTGTTTTTTTGGCGTGTGTTCCAATTCCTCAATCACTGCTCTGCGGTTCAAACATTTTCAAGCTATTTTTTGCAAATGTTTGACACCTGTGTTCAAATTGTAAGGCTCTCATCTGCCCAAACCAAACTACAGGAATTAAAGGAGTAGTTAACATTTTGGAAAACACGCTTATGCTGCCATCAAATGGAGTCGTGTTTACCGTGTTCACGAGAAGAGTCCATATGAATGACCCCCCTCTTGTTTTATTCATGACCTCATAAGTGAAAAGTTTCTGAGAGCTCCGAGTTCACAAGTTTTTACGTGTTTGTTGACGTTGTCCGAAATGGCGGAGCCCATGGAAGTTCATTTTTCGGTGCATAATAAGTTAATACATTGTAATTTGTCGTATATCATTTTTCTTCGTATAATTTTATAATATGTCTGTGGAAAATCTTGATATTCCCAACGGCATCATCTTTCTCCTCTATCATTATGCCTTTGCATTTACTGCAGTATATAACCCACTTGCTAGCTCGCTAAATTGTTAGCCTCTGTGGCTTCTAGACGCCGACAATAACGTTAATATTGCTTAGCAGCGGTGTTCTCACGACGTAACCACTTGAACGCCATGCAAATTGTGTAGAAGACTTCCCATGTTGTAAACACACTCTCGTATCTGTCCGTTAAATATGAAGCTACAGCCAGACATTAGCTTAGCTTAGAGTGGAAGCAGGCCGAAACAGCTAGCTTGACTCTGTTTAAAGCTAATAAAATCAGCCTGAAGCTTACTAATTAAATATCTCATTTGTTAAATCTATACACAAACACAACCAGGCTAGCTGCTTCTCTCTTTTCCAGTGTTTATGCTAAGCTAAACTAGCCGTCTCCTGGCTGTAGCTTCATATTTAATGCTAAGCTCTGGGAACCCCTTTTCCCCTTTCACTTGTATTTCATGTTCTCAAAAAGGTAAAGCTGCAGAACTAAATCAGTATTACGAACAAACAAAGTTGGACATCCCCATTGATCCAGTTCTACGGTGTATTGAACAAAAGCTCATTTCCTCTCTCTTGTCTACAGACCGGATCGCTTTAGTGTCGCATACTCAAAGGTCGTGAAGATTCCAGTAATCCCTCTTCAAGTTTTTAGACGTTTGAAAAGCACAAATTAGTTCATTAAACTTTTTTTTCCCCTCCTCAAAACTGCAAACATTACAGTCAGCACTTCATCTCAGGGCCTTAAGCACACCGTCCAGAAGTGCAGCCATTTGCACTTTTTATAAGCTTTATCCCCACCTAGTTATTCTAAGATCTGCTGCTAAATTTGTCCCTCATTCCCTCTCCCTAAGCTTAAGCCGTCAGCCCAGTAATACAGCTTCAAGAGCACATCTCCTACCAACTTATTTATTTATATACGTGTCTGCCTTTGGTTAAGGCCGCCATACTTCCAGGGTGCAGCACAGTGTGAGACGCGCAGGCAGGAATATTGGGTTACTTCACACTGCTTAAGTCTCTGGTACACCTTATCTTTAAAGTACCCTGTTTGATGCAAAGGACATTTTGATTAGTCAAAATAGAACAACTGAAGAGTTTACTGCATTTGTACCGAGTTAAAGACAATTATACTCATTTTTTGACGCTAAAGTATGGAGATAAATCATTTTGATTACAATATATTAAAGCAGCAGTGGGAAAAATTGGAGGAAAAATGATTAAAAAAAAGTTATTTTTATAAAACGGTCACTATATCCTGACAGTAGTGCATGAGACAGGTAATCTGAAAAAAATCATGTGCCTCCAGTGCTCCTATAATGGCATCTGCAAGATTTCACAGACTGGAGGAAAACAACCAATCAGAGCCGAGCTGGAGCCTCACCGTCTCTGAGCAGCTGTCAATCACTCGCGAACTCCAATCAAATGGTCAAACTAGGCAGCTCTGATAAAATATGAATCAATATTCTGTTACTGTAATGCCTATTTCTCACATAAAATGTTTTCAGAAACATCTTTTAGTGTACTGTTTAGCTGTAAAATGAAAAGGTTTGCTCCGGCTGGTGGACGGTGCTTGGTATTTCCTCAACTAATCTCAACATGGCAGCCGGGTCACAAACTTTCTAAGAAGTTTCTGAAAACATTTTATGTGAGAAATAGGCATTACAGTAACAGAATATTGATTCATATTTGATCAGCGCTGCCTAGTTTGACCGTTTGATCGGAGTTCGCGAGTGATTGACAGCTGCCTCCGTTGAATGAACAGCCAATAGGAACGCTCTCTCTCTCTGAAATGACCTGTGATTGGCCAAAGTCTCCTGTCATGGGCTAGATTTTCTTAAGCCTGAAAACAGAGAGGAGGTACAGAAGTCTAGTTTTCTCTCAGAACACTTGAATTACAATATGCTGAAAGGTTATTATGGAATTTTTTTTCTGCCTACTGCAGCTTTAACTATCTAAAAGCAAAGAAAACAGTTTGGAACATGAAATCCTGTGGTATAAATGGTTTTCCTGTCTCAGTGAACGAATGCTCTCTGACTTCTGATGCTCTTGAATCTCACTCAGCTCTGTAGGAGTTCCATCTTTTGCGATATCCCACTTTTTCCTCAGAGATTTTTTGAATAGTTCACCAAGTTGAGATGTTAAAACTGGCGCCTCGCTCACATCTTTCATGCCTTTACATATTTTGGATGAGTAAAAAGATCTATGCAACTTGACACAGAAATCTATTTGTCCCTGCGAGAGCTAACACGATTTCCTCTGAGCACACGTATGACACCGCGTGATATTTTTTCTCCTTATCTTCGCACTTCAAACACAGCTCTATCTTTCCCTAACACGCAGAGGTGGAGTTCTCTCAATATGACTCCTGCGTACGATTGTGTTTCTGTGTTTCACATCTCATGCTGTTCTTCCCACTGTCAAAAACACAGTGAGGTGATATTTGGGTAACTGCAGGCTGTGAGGTGGAGCACCAGGCTCCACCAGAGCGCCCGGAGTCAGCGAGGGGGAGGGACGTCATGATGTGTCAGCCAGCATCACATCACGTTTGGCTCCCAGCGAGGCGAAGGTCTCCGGCCAAATCAGTTTATATAATAGACAGGATGAAAAACAGCAACCTCAGTCAGATGCAGTCTGTACACTGGGACAAAATGGGGGTCATATATTGCATGATGTTTTCACCAGTGATCAAGCCATTTCAGTATGAAAAATCAACTCGGAGAGATTTTAAACTTGCTAGAAATATGTAATCTATTACAATCGCAGCTGATATAGATGGGGCAAATTTTGACAAATTTTCGAGTTCATTGGGAGGTGAGACTTAATCCTGCCCCTTGGGGTCGAGGGTGTAATGAAATGAGATAGAACAGGAAGGGATGAACAGAGGGTCAAAAAGGGATCAATGATAGGCCTGGAGGTGAGGTAGCAAGGAACCTAGGGAGTGAGGCTCAGGGTGGGGGCATGTCTCCATGAAGCTTTATGGCCCCCTGTGAGAGAAAGGGGTTAGACACAGGTAGGTAGGCACAGGAAATTGGATTACAGTGAGGCCTGCAGTGTGTTCCAATCCACGTACTTCCAGAAGTACACTTCAGTGTAGTGCACTGTGTGCACACTGTACCTACTAGTACACTACTTACTTAGTAGTGCATGAATTTCAATGGGGTAGGGTCGCCTCAAATCGAATACTCTGCGGCGCGCTTACTGGAAATGACGATCGCAACATTTCACCGCGGCTCTCTACCCGCCAAAATATCTTCTTCTTCTTCGGGGTTTTACGGCAGCTTGCATCCTTTGTGTTGCATTGTTGCCTCCTTCAGGTTTTACCCGTCCACTACCCGCCAAAATATGTGCCTGCTTTGTTGATCCAGAATACACAGAAAATGAAAGCAAAGTGGAAATTACGTTTCCAACGTCGTCGCCTACGCCTACGATGTGTCCTCCTGTTGGCTGAAAACGCACCGGTATGTTTACGTATTGTTTTATTCTGTTATCTACGTAGCCCATAGACATAAGGCACGTTGCTCAGCACCGCAAAAGCTCCTGCATCATCTGCCGCCATTTTTACATGTTTGAATAGTGGCTGTGGTCCCGCCCCTTCCACTACGTAGCCAAGATGGTGACAATTGAGTGTTAAAAGTGTCCAACGTTCCACACTTAACGATTTGACCGTTTTGAGTACATCTGGGTACTTCCAGTTCACTGCATTTTGCCGTACTTCCCAGTGTGAACGCACTTATGCACTCAAAATAGTAAGTGGAAGTACGGAAGTACGTGGATTGGAACACACTGCTGGTCTTTGAACCAAGGATATAACTTAGTATAACTTTGTATTTAAAAAAGCTTATACCTTATTTAGATGATATAAAAACACCCTAGAAAATATGCTTTATCTAAACAGGTACAAAAAATAGGGAAACATGCAAATTAATGAAAGTGCTATAGATAAAAATAAAAAAAATATTGCTTTCATTGTTTTACAATTCTTTTAAAATAAGTCAATTTTAATATGCACTAACACAGGGGTCAGTAACCTTTACTATCAAAAGAGCCATTAAAGGAAAAAATAATAAAAACAAATCTGTCTTGAGCCTCAAAACATTTGAGCATTGTGATGAAGGTAACACAGTTTATAGTCAAAGTGTATAGTATATAAGTCTAATGCAGTGAGGGCCAAAGAGCAAATTTACTACAGAGTATTAGGGTCACATTGAGGGAAAAAACATCTGAGATTTCCAGAATATAGTCATAATATTACGAGAATAAAGTCATAATATTATGAGAATAAAGTCCGAAGTTTACGAGAATAAAGTCAGAAGTTTACGAGAATAAAGTCAGAAGTTTACAAAGAAAGTCAGAAGTTTACGAGAATAAAGTCAGAAGTTTACAAAGAAAGTCAGAAGTTTACGAGACTAAAGTCAGAAGTTTACGGGAATAAAGTCATAACTTTACAAGAAAAAAAGAAAATAACACTTAAAATGACTACCTTATATTATGACTTTATTCTCATAATACTACAACTTTTTTTTTCTTGTAAACCTATGACTTTATTTTCGTAATATTATGACTTTATTCTCGAAATCTTAGATTCATTTTTTTTCTTCAATGTGGCCCTAATACTCTGTCGTACCGTCGTACCATAGACCTACAACGATGATAAATAAAAATGTAAAATAAAAGTTATTCATTTCCATTTTTATAAATCCACAGGGAGCCACTGGAGAGGAGCTGAAGAGCTGCATGTGGCTCCGGAGCCGCAGGTTCCAGACCCCTGCTCTAACAGTGTAGCTTTTTATACTTGGGCACTACCTCCAGCCAGCAGGGGGCGCTGGTTTCTGCTTCACCTGTCAGTCAGAAAACAGAACAACGTGCTGAAATGTTTAACCCTCGATAAAACCACTAAACTAGCGCCAGACTACAGACAAAGATAGCGACTAGCTTTTAAACAAAATGAAGCATTTAACCACTAAAAGGCCAAATATTTGACTCAGGAGTCGGTGGACGGAGCTGAAAGAAGACTTTCTGGACCTACACTGGACTGGACAAGTGGACAAACACAACTACAAGTGAATGCTGACGTTGCTCCGTGTTTGCTAAATAATGTAACGTTTGCTAACTGTTTGCTAACAAGTTGGCCGTATTAACTGTAGCTAGCTAGGGGAAACACTGAAAGGACACAGAATCTACCGGGTTACTGAATACGGTGTAACACCTGTTCACTGCGGACATGTCCCTGTGGAGGGACTTTTCAAGCCTGTATTCACCGCTGAGATGCCTGGGGTCGCTGTTTCACTTCACCAGGTAGGCTAACTATTTGCTACTCGTGCTGAAGTGCGTGTGTGTGATAGTTAACGTGTCTCATGTCAGCTACCAGGCTGCTAATGCTGCTGTCAGTTATATCCTTTCTTATTCTGTTTCAATTCAATTCAATTCAATTTGCTTTATTGATCATGACTATCAGGTGAACACTATTGCCAAAGCGTCAATTCAATAATAGATATA
>CAKAOH010005374.1:0-14952 GCA_916701665.1 Sebastiscus tertius | reverse complement strand
TTTTAAAACTTTGTTTCTGTATGTTCTGTGATTCTATTGCACATTATCCTATGTGCCTTATTTTATTTTTCATATATTCTACCATCACTAACTGCTATCTCATGCTGATAATAGATCTTAAAACATGCTCAATATGAGGGAAGCCCCATGCTGTGTAGTTTGTTCCATGCTTTCTGTTGTGTTTGAAGTACAATAGGACATCTCTTCACATAGAATTTTACACCATGGTGGCCTATGTATGTGTGTAATAAAGTGGTTTCTCTCTGTTTCTTTTATCTCACCAGAAAAAAAGACCTTTGCAGAGATCGTCGAGCCTTTCCATCCTGTGCGCTAAGTGTCGGTGGCTGGTGAGAAGGAAGAGGGAGGAAGAGAGAAGACACTTGCAGACCACCATCTGTCTTGAATGGTCTTTTTGTGAAATCTTTCTGTCATTTATTGTGTGAAATATTGTTATGTAAATAAAAAATACCTGAATTCAACATTTTCTGACTAACATTTCTGTATTTGTGAGCATGATGATGAGTTTGTATTTAATCAAGCTTAGAACACTTGTGTTGTTTTCATGATCATTTAATCAATCAGCATTTGCCATGTCTTCAAACCATAGTTTCCAAGGGACTATTACAATTAGCAAATGAAGAGATAGAATTGATCAGTATTGACAATGTACTTTTGTTCCATATCCATTAAGTTAGAAGCATTGGGTCACTGAGCATAAGCCGTTCAGACATTTGACATGTTCAGGTGACTTTGTTACATATACAGCACTTTTACAAACCAGATATATTGCTTGATGTCCATTTATCTTGATTGTTTTTTTTAATTTGCCACTCCGATGATGTCCATATATTTCCCAGTGAGGCTCTGGGTCTTCTTGGTGAGGTCACTCATCACAGAAAACAGTCCTGTCAGGTGGAAGCGAAAGAGAGCTTGAGGATCTGTGTCCAAGAGAGGCTCCAGGGTCTTGTTGAGCACTGTGTTGGTCTTGTGGTCATCCAGGAGAACCAGGCTGCTCTCCACTGTGTTTCTTATGGCCTTGAGCATCAGATAGTTGCCATACAGGTCTCTGCAGGACTCTTCTTCTGTTTCACAGTCCCACATCTCATCAGAGGGCACATCTCGCAGCAGGCTGGGCAGGAGAACGGTCTGCTCCATGTCACTGACAGCTGAGCTGTATCGTCGCAGAGCCAAGTGCAGGCTGTTTCTGTTTAGTTTGGCTTCGGCAGGCTGCATGGTTCCAGTTGGATGTGGTTGGCTGTTCCTGTGCTGTGGTGGATGACAGTAGGAAGCAGTGTGCAGTGCAAAGCTACAAGAGCAGACACCGGAGAATTTATATGATGAGCACAGGTGGGTTGATCAGTACAGTTGCGTAATTGCATCACCCGATACATTTAGGAACGCTTTGGGTGCTATGTGGAGTCAAAGTCTTATCTTTATTTGATTTGCACAACCTGCAATTTCTCAGAGGTCATAACAATGTCTGACCAGTGTACACCAAAATGTACCTCTGTCAATCATTAACCATGCAGACCATTATGTTTGAATGGCCTCAGTATAAAGGGATAATATGGTTTTGTATTCATTTATGTTCTAAAATGAGCTGAGGGATGTCAAA
This sequence comes from Sebastiscus tertius, assembly GCA_916701665.1. Classification (NCBI taxonomy): domain Eukaryota; kingdom Metazoa; phylum Chordata; class Actinopteri; order Perciformes; family Sebastidae; genus Sebastiscus; species Sebastiscus tertius. The sequence continues at coordinate 13,337 of CAKAOH010005374.1, read as the reverse complement.
TTTTGGTCAACAAAAAGAACCTCAGTGTTAAACCAAGGCTAGCTGTGTTTACATTTGCAGGTCATCTTGGCTTGAACTCCTGTTTTTTCTGGTGTCTGTTTGCACATGCTATAATACTGCAAAGGCAAAGATAACTTTTCATAATCATAAAAATTAAGGAAAGGTCCAGGTGGGCCTGGGTGCAAACATTTGTTCCTAGGTCTGGTTCCCCTCAAAATGAAATGATGGCAGATAATAAGGTTCTTTCATGTGTGAGAAGAGCTCTGGTATTTTCTGCACAAATGGAAATGAAAGCTCTGCAGACAGTCTGTCCCTTGGCAGACTAGTTCAGAAGAGGAGCCAAGCACCACCCTGAACACAAAATACCAGTTTGTGTCGCATAAAAAGGACAAAGATTATTGTTTAGAATATGATAGCTGCTCTTGGCATCAGGTAGGATTTGAAATATATTTCCATGCAGTAACATAGAGTAAGTTTGCATTTTGAAACAGTCTGGTTATTTTGGACATCATGTATGCATTGGCTTCCACTTTACATTTAAAATAAGTTTTTATATTCAAATAAAATTCAGATCATATTTGAGCTGATAGAGAGTGATGGATTTTATAGACTCTATAGACAATAGTTACAAAACTTGTATCCTTTCAACAATCAGGTTTGCTTAACAGAACAGAGTTTCTTGAAGCATGCTGTCCCTCTCTTTGGACCATAAGTTGATATAGTAATAAAAGGGAACAACCCAGCTGTAAAACCTCAATGAAGAAGGTCCTTGAAATATGACAGTTTAACTCCCATTCCTGTATCTGTGTCCTACACATATATATAATAGAACACCAGGTTGGATCACTTGAGCTCTTGTGCTCACAAGATGACATCCTTGAGCTCGTTCAGTGCTCAGGCATCTAGACTGTGCCTTCATTAGTTATTGATTGACCCACGAATAATAATGCCTCTACATATGTGCATATATGCATACAATACTGTATATGTGATTTTATGGTTTAATGTACTCTTTTACATAACTTCTTATAATGTTTCTCACTCCTAATTAATAATAATAATAAATTCAACTTATATAGCGCTTTTCAAGGACTCAAAGACACTTTACACTATAATTGTTTAACACAGCCTCCACTATTTGCTACTGTATACAGTACTATGCATAATCATGTAGTAAACATAGACAATGTTAAGGCACCCATTCAAGGAAAAATAGTCCAGTGTGTGCAATGTAATACACATTAAGAACATGTATTACTTCTACTCCTGCATCTTAATCTGGTGATGGAATAATGATTTAGTAAACTGCCAGTGTGAAGATTATTTATAAAAAAAAAAACAGTTTTTAACAAAAACATTGTATTGATTTTTAAGGCAACAATGTAACCCTAATTATTGCAAAATATAGTAAAGCATTATGTCAAATGTTTTTACATTCAGTCACTACATGGATATTCAGTTACCATTCAGTTTGTATAAAAGCAACTGTGTAGTTTACATGCTGATCTTACATGAGCAACAACACAATACAAAGAACAAGATTTTGATTTAGATTTTAACCTATAGTGTTACCATGTTAACACCCAAATGCTGTAATTATGTCATAGATGGCAACCAAGAGTTCCATAATATTTCCAGCTCAGCTCTTAATAAAGTAAAACAAAGTGATTTAGTCACCTTGATTTGCATCTTAATTTGCACCATCTACTTGAATCATGCTGAATGCAGTTGGGCCTCCCTTCATTGAGACTCCAAACACATCACCTGTTTTTAATACTTAACAAAACTGAAGGGCCACCGTTGAAGAAATGTGAGAGCACAAGCAGAGGGAAGACGACCAGTTCTCTGCTTCCCTCGGTCGACACACAGAGAGATCATATCTGCGTGGGACTTCTCAGTCAGTTCAATCTGTGCAGTTTGAGACGGGACTTGGCTCTTCACCAATCAAGCACATTCACTCTTTCCTCAACACTGCTGCATTCTTAAAATCCTCCAAAAATGATCCCAGTTCTCCACACAATCCAGTTTGTTGATCGCCGATTCAGTTGATAGCTTTCTTCTGTTGACCATTAAGAATGATTTCCAGGACGTTGGTAAGATCCATCATCTTGGTGAGCATATCCATGATGTCGGGATGATCCCTGGCTCCACTGATGAACTCCTCCAGTGTCAGCTCACCTGAAGAAGAAAAGATGAAAACGGCATCAACACATTTCAAGCAGGTTTGTCAAAACAGGGATTATTATCTTAAAATGACAAATGACAAATTTCACGATGCTTCATATTCATGCAATATTTCACTGGACATGGTTACATTATTTCTAACCACGGACACTGTTGTTATTTTCAGGGCTAATAAATGATTCTATTATTACATTATTCCTGGATTAACAATAAAATATTCCTTACCTTCTCCGTGGACATCAATCTTCTCATATATAAGAGTTACAATGTCTTCTGGAGGCACGTCGTAACTTCTAGTGATATCTTGAATAGCCTGATAGAAGAGTTTACACAGTTCATTGTTAGTTAAATGGACACTGGGCCTTTCTCAAACAGCTGCTGAATGCAATAACTAACTGGGAGACCTAATAAGTGAGTATGTAAAACTAAAAATATAAAAAAAAAAGAAAAAGTATGAGTAAATGTGTATTGTATCTGTTACACCTTTTACCGACACTAAAACAACTACTACTACCGTGACATAAAGTAGCAACCTGAACTGCATGGCATTCCACAGTGTTTATGGGCCGTGATTTGACTTGACTGGTGAAAAGTGTTAGTACCTATAGTTATTAATAGAAAGGTGATAAGGTCAAAAGTTGTCATGTAATCTGCAGGGTGATTACTGTACGTTGTACTGTACGTTAGTGACTGAATTAGGTTATAGGCATGGACAAATTTAGACTTGCGTTTGGATAAGAAGCCCCCAGGATTAGTTGTCACGTCTAGTTCATGGCCCGTTTCTACCCTTTGCGAGTGAAGCGTCTGAGCTTTAGGACTCAGGAAACTTTGAGCTGCTCAGCTCCTTAGATGTATGAAACTGGAACATTCAAAGAAATTATACTGTACCTTGAATATAGTCTCAAGTTCCTCCTTGTCAATTTTCCCATTTCCATCTTGATCAAAGAGCTTGAAGTACCACTTTAGTTTCTGGTTGATTTCTCCTTTCAGTAATAAACTTATTGCTGCGATGTATTCCACGAAGTCTATATAGCCATCCTGCAAAAGGACACATGGAAGATACAGTTAGGGGAAGGACTTTGAATCCATTTGCTTGCAGAGCAACACCAAAAGGTATCATTTCAATTAAGATCTTCAAAATAAAAAAGTGCTCAATTTAGCGTTTTATTATTCTATGCAAGGGCTATGGGTGCAATGCAATTCTGAGGACACTATAGATATTCACAGATACTGTAAATTGTGTTGTTCACATTCACAACCTTTCGTCCTAAGCTGTGTGAGAGACGTGAGGACTCAGAGTAGAGAAGAGGTTAATCTGAATTGATCCAGAGATATCTGCAATCTCTGAACACTCAAATGTTACACTCTTCACTCAAAAAATACATTTGAAATAATGCAGGGAGCCGCTTATCTTCCACTGCAAAGTTTGGTTCTACAATACTAGGACTGATTTGATGTATTCAACAAGGTGCATCAGGAATTCACCAAACAACTGTCTTGTCAGTTTGCCAATCGCACAATCCATTCTTTTTTTCCTCAATAGGGAAGAAGAGCTCAGTTGCAGGTGTCTTCTTACCCCATCCATGTCAAAGGTGAAGAAGACCTGGTCCACATAGCTGCTGGCCTCCTCTGTCATACCGCTCATTTCAAGCATAGTCTTGAGCTCAAAGAGCGTTATGAGTCCTGAAGGAGATTCCCTCATGAATTTGGTGTACCAGTGGTGCATGTCCTCCTCCATGATATCATCCAGGGTGGCGTTGTTGGCACCCATTATTCCTCCACAGTTGTGATTTGTGCCAGAATCCTGGGGAGAGCCAGTGGTGAGGTTGATGTTGAGTGGACAGTGTTTGTAGCCTAGAGAGCACTGGCCGCACTGAGGTCTGGCTGAAATCTCGTGCAACGACCACCTTAATCTTTAAATCTTGGCACAGCCAAAAGGAGACATAACCCTTTAATGGGATAACTGCAGAAGTCTTCCTAGAACCTCAGGACACTGTGCAGACTGAAGTGGGCTTCGAGGGAGGGGAGGTAATAGAGACATACAGGGTTTAACTGAGGACTTCTGCCATGGAAATGGCCTTTAGAGAGGTGTTTTCATAACTACCATCATTATTATTATTATTATTATTATTATTACCATTATTTTGTATTCTCAGCTGCATAATCACATGTCTTAATGCATACAGATAAAAAAAAATGATCTAAATGTGTTCACATAGCTACGCCCACGCTCTGAGGCTGTCACACACCTCTGGGAACCTCAGGGAATTAACCCAGGGAATTCCTCTTGGAACCAACTCATCCTCTTTACAAACACGAACAGACACACATTAAGCATTAAGCCTCTTACATTAAATATTACATAAAAGCTATTAAAATGTATTATAAATATGGTCATACACAGTATGGGTATGTTAAATAGAAGGAGAAACGTGTATACATGTGCATTTTTTCCAAAAGCTAATTATTTAGAATTTTAAATTGTGTGCTTCAGAGGCATCAAACAACAACATGAAAATATACAGGAGCAATAATGTTATAATTGCTTAATTTCTAATATTAATAACAGGTCAGGAGTGAAAAGGTTGCTGCTGCTGCTCAGGCCAAACACTTATGGCTAACATCAATGTGGGATGCTGCAGGAGAGTACATAACACAGCACATACTGTACTGTCAGTTTGTGCTGGTTTGCAATAATTTCAACAATATGTCTGGGACACAAGAAAAATACACCAAAAAGTGTTTACTTTTCACTGAAGTGAAAATCCAGTGAAAGTATAGTGTGGAGTCAGGTAAGATGGGCCTTTTTAATTGTGTGAAATGTATTTATGGTTTTGGTACTATGGCACACCAAAGACAATAGTTAGTGTTAATCTACTGTTAAAATTCAAATAATTTCAGCTGAAATTATTGTGTTGCATGCCCTCTTTTTATACTGGCCATTTTACATGAACAGCTGGCCCATTTTTCCTTGAACATTGTGTCGTAGCCTAAGAGGGAACCTGCTGATACTCTACAACTCTCAGAATTCCAAAACAATTATACTTTTTCAGATTTGTTTTTAACAAATACATATTTAAGAGACCCATGCCAATTTATAAAAATATCTTTAGATCTCATGCATAACTTATTTGATGGTCTGACAAATCATTTACGGAACCTTTAGTTTTCCTGGTATGTTAACAAATGAGTGTTTGCAAGAGCCAGGTCAGATGTACTGTACCCTGGAGATATTTTATTATCTACTGTGAGACAGACAAATACTACGTGGAGGAATGAAAACATTGTTTTTCCCCTTTTTGCTCTTCTTACCTGCTCATCAACTGCGCTTCAGTCAGACCTCTCAGGTCATCCGGTGGTGGTGTCCTAACTACCTAATAAGATCCAGAGCTAGTGTGTGTGTGTGTGTGTGTGTGTGTGTGTGTGTGTGGTGGTGTGTGTGCGTCTGTCTGTCTGTCTGTCTATCTGTTGTTTGTGGGATGATTGTGTAGTTTGTCAAAGACTTGCAAGGTGGGTGTTGTCAGCATTGTTGTTGTTCTTGTATTTTATTTATTATAATAGCCTATAATATATTCCTGTATATGCACTTTGATGTACAGCATTGAGTTTACCTGTAATGAAATGTTATATAAACTTGACCTAACATTTTTGCAAAGAATTAAATCAATGTCAACCCTTTGAAGCCTTAGTTCCCACAACCGGGTGAAAATGAGTCAAACAACTGTCTTTGTCACTGACTCTAACAACAGGTTAAAGGTTATTAAAGAATTTCTTGAGATACAGTACATAATCATCAATCTAATGACATCAACTCAAGCCTTATGATGGAAATCAGCTTTATTTATTTTTATAGCATTTAAGAGTAGATATGATCTGTTGAGTTTGAGTCAATAGAAATGTATAAAAACTTTGCACACACATCCAGAACGGATAAATACATGTTTAACCAGCACTGGTGACCCATGACTGACCTGGTGGCTCTGCATGACCAACCTCAGAGGATCATGAGTACGATAAAGGATAGAGAGTAGTGGTGTTTAAGACAACCAGGCTATCGAAGGTCAGGGGGCTTATTATAGTAAATCTGGCTTGAGACGATTAACAATTCTCAAAATAGGATTGAGGAGATGGACCACCAGTGGGTAGCTAGTATCTATAAGGTATACACAACCAGGATCCATACTGCTGTACTGTGTCATGACCTGTGATCTCTCACTGCCGCCAACAGATAAAGAAAAGTGTTTACTTTAACAGAACAGAGATGGACACATGCAGAAACCCTCCCAAACCCTAAATACAGTAAAGAGCAGCTTAAGTCAATCAAAGCGCTATAATCAATAAATCCAGTCCAAACAGAAATGTGCAGAAATGTTTGTTCTCGTTTATCAGAACATTTGCAATATTTGAGGGTTTCAAAGAGCAGGTGGTGTGATTTGGTTTTATGTACAGTAATAAGCTGTCGAAATCTCTTAGATCGCACTGCTGTTTAAACTTGATCTTTTGACCAGCATGTGACTGTCATGCTGCAGGGACATTTGAGAACTGCACGTGTAAATGTATTTCCCCTTCAGGAAAAGGTGGCCCAGGGAAAACATGCTGAGTAATTCCTTCTGAATACAGTACTATTAAGAATTTATGTCATACACAATGTCATAATATTTTCAAGTAATTCTTATCGTGCCTTTTCAGAATAGCCAATATTAGGTCCTTAATAAAGCTCAGCTGGTTATGTGTGGGGTTAAATCTTTTTTATGTGCACTGCCATCTGTACTCCCACAGACAAGAACAGAAAAAAACAAACAGACTCTTAGGAGCAGAAACAATCTCACACAAGTCCAGTGCAGAACAAACATGCTGCCTACAGCAGTCACGTTGTACCATACACAACTGAAGGAAACAAAAAATGGATAGCTGAAGGTTGTGGGGTTTGTTGTTTGTTTTCTTATTAGTGTGTTAGTGTGGTTTTAATATGTATACATGGTTGTATGTAAGGGTATGGTTGTATTTGTAAATGTGTTTGTATGAGTATGTATGTATGAATAAATGTATAGTTTTTATTTCTTATGACATGTATAGATTTCTATTTTTACCAATGTAAATTCTGCTTCTATTCAGTTCATCTGTGAGCATGAATGCAAATAAACTCAAACTCAAAGATAATGTATTGCTATTAGGGCTGTCAATCGATTAAAATATTTAATCACAATTAATCACACATTTATTATCTGTTCAAAATGTACCTTAAAGGGAGATCTGTCAAGTATTTAATACTTTTATCAACATGGGAGTGGACAAATATGCTTCTTTATGCAAATGTATGTATATATTTATTATTGGAAATCAATTAACAACAAAAAACAATGACAGATATTGTCCAGAAACCCTCACAGGTACTGCATTTAGCATAAAACAATATGCTCAAATCATAACATGGCAAACTGCAGCCCAACAGGCAACAACAGCTGTCAGTGTGTCAGTGTGCTGACTTCACTATGACTTGCCCCAAACTGCATGTGATTATCATAAAGTGGGCATGTCTGTAAAGGGGAGACTCGTGGGTACCCATAGAACCCATTTTCATTCACATATCTGGAGGTCAGAGGTCAAGGGACCCCTTTGAAAATGGCCATGCCAGATTTTCCTCGGCAAAATTTAGCGTACGTTTAGAGCCTCTTTCTCGACAAGTATGACATGGTTGGTTCCAATGGATTCCTTAGGTTTTCTAGTTTCATATGATACCAGTATCTTCACCCACTACAACCTAAACATTGCAAGTTGCGTTAATGCTTTAAATAAATTAGTTAATGTGTTATTATCGCATTAACTTTGACAGCCGTATTGCTATATAAAACCCCAGAACTTATATTCAAGTAAATTCTTTGCCAATTTAATATTTGTTCACACGCCATCTATGTATTTTTATTATTGAGTCCATTGTAAAAAAGGAAGATTAACTGACTCTGAAGTTATACTGTAACCAAATGATTAACTCTTACAGTACGTATGAGCTTCACATTAACTGCACAATTTCAGCAGTAAAAAATACTGAAATATTATATCTGCAAAAATATTCTTTATTTGAGAAATTACAGGCCTTATACATATTTTACATGATTATTTTAATCAATCCATTACAATCAACTTTAATCAGATGAGTTCTTACCACAAAAATTAAGTGAACAAAAAAAAACTACATGGAAATTAGTGTCTTAGTTGGCTCAAGCTTCATCTCTTTCCATGAAGTCTTGTACGGAGTGTAACCAGCTGAAGGGAGGACTAATTAATAACCATCTGGTGCATGTGAAGACTGTCTGTGACCAGATAACTTGGCACAAACATTAATGACAGCTGTAATCTTATTAGAGGACAGACATGTTGACATGATCACTGCCAGGAAACAGACTGCAATCTCACACACTGACACGGCTCTAGTTGTGTTACATGTGATGTGCCACCGGTGCTACTAAATGCAGCAACCTGCTACTAACACATCTCCATAGGAAAATATCTGTGCAAATTATCAAGCGTTTGCTCCACACAGAGACAGAGAAAGCCTTGGAGACAAAAAAAAACAACAACAACAAAGGGAACAGTTACTTGCATGTTTGACATGCACTCCCTCTACTGTTCAACCACAAAACAACATTAGAAATACAGCAGGTTCATTCTTTGTGTATAGAATAGAGTTTCATGTGGGAAGGCATACCCTTCACTTACAAAATGATCGCAGACAGCAGACTCATTTTCCTGTACAGTTCTCTACAGCTTATTTTCCTACAGTGTTTGTCGCATCATAGGCAAATGTTTTAAAAGAGCGTTCCACAGTTTTGGTTTGCAAATCATGTCTGGCGACAGAAAATAAAGGCACAGATATGCAAATATAAACAATTATTCAGCCACAGGTTTGTACAAATCACAGTGACAGTCAGGGAATGAATAGAATTAATTTATACCAATACTCTTACAATTAAACTTGGTTAACCAAGGCACAGTAATACACAATATAATCTCAAATACAAAGTGGAAAATTGAATTTCATACACTCAGCAAAGCCAGACATTCTTTAGTTAAACAACTCAGTTTGACGGTAGATGTCCATTTTACCTGAGAGGTCAGCCCGGTCGCACGGAAAGGCGTGTGAATGACACGATAATGCACATGGATAATGTGTGTAATAAGAACGCTGTTCTTGCTTAAGGCTTGTCATTTGTACGCCATGTAGCCTGTAATGACTGCAATGTAAATGCATCTGTGTAAATATGCTATGCTCATAGATAGTGACGTATAATAAAAAGTGAGAAAGACCGCTTATGACGGACGGGCGGGAGTGGAGGTGGATGGGTCCAACAAACACAGGACTTTAAGGACTGTTCGAGACCGGTGTTTTGTTTCGTAAGCTACGTTAGGGACGTTTGTGACGTGTTTTCCGTATTTATGTTACATTCTTTCCGTACGTATTGTACTTAGTTTACGTACTTATTTTAACGCCAACCATGACTTTTTTCCTTAAAGCTGCAGTGGGTAGAAATTAAGCAAATATGATTTAAAAAAGTTCTTTTTATAAAACGGTCACTATATCTTGACAGTAGTGCATGAGACAGGTAATCTGAAAAAAAATCATGTGCTTCTGTGTCCTCTGGTGCTCCTTATGGCATCTGCAAGATTTCACAGACCGGAGGAAAACAACCAATCAGAGCTGAGTTGGAGTCAGCTGTCTGGCTGCCGTCTATGAGCAGCTGTCAATCACTCGCGAACTCCGATCAAACAGTCAAACTAGATTTTTTAAAGACTAAAAACAGCAGGCTCCCTCATCCGCTCCCTAGTTTGACCGAAGTTGGCGGGTGATTGACAGCTGCCTCCGTTGAATGAACAGCCGAATGAACGCTGAGGTGCAGAAGTCTAGTTTTCTCTCAGAACACTTGAATTACAATATGCTGAAAGGTTATTATGGATTTTTTACCCAATGATGACAAAACATTGTTGTCTACTGAAGCTTTAACCTAACTCAGTGGTTTTGTTGCTCCCAGCTGTTACTACACTTTCATACACACGTGTAATATTCACGCCTCAGCGAGGCAAAACATGACACTGAGACACCATCCTCCGGTGGACAGGCGGGTCTATTACACGCTTTGGCATGCTATCGTGTTGGAGAGGTCATGCACTGTTGATTGATTTGAGTTAAGAACAGTCTTAAAAGCCAGTTAAACAGAACACACAATGAGATCATCCATATGACCTACAGCCATAATGGGTTTGTGTGACTGTGGCCATGTAGGTTGCTGTGGTAAAGATGCATCATATGCAATATTTCTACAGACTCATGGGAGAATCACACGGGAGTCTGACGCAAACAACAACCTTACTGTAGGGGATTTAGTGTTTGCTGAGTGTCACACTTAAATGACACAGAAAGCAAGATACACCAGTTTTCCTGTCTGGTCTTGTTTTCCTAGTGTCTTAAAACCATGTTCAGGGAAACTGGATCAATGTACATCGGCCCTGACTCATCTTGCTCTTGGTCATATAGAAACTGTCTCAACACGTTGTACACCATCTCCCTGCTCACAGTTACGTTTCTCAGCTGTTCCTGCTGCTCTTCAGGCATGAGAAATGTCAGCTGGTAGTCAGCGATGACTGAACCATTCCTGTGGGGAGAGTAAAACAGAAGTTCATACAGTTTCCCCTTCAAAATGTTTAAATGACAAAAGGCTAAATCCAGTTCATGTAGCAGAGGTGTTAACACTGTGTGTGAGTGTAATGTGTGATTACCTGAAAGCATAGATCTCAGCTTGGGAGAAGTATCGTCCAAGAGCAGGGGAGAGTCTGTATAGGTCTGTGAGCTGGGTGGGGCAGGTTGACGCATGCAGAAGCAAACAGAAAGTTAGATGTTTTTGGCTGATACTAACCTACTTTCACTTTAGAGGGCTTTTAGCAACAGCAGCCATGAACAGGTTTTGTTTTGTGAAGCTTGTGGCATTACTGTCTCAGTTTAGAAGGTGTTTTTCACTTGGAAGTGATGGATTTTACATCTATATAATATGCAGCTGTCATTGTTGCTGTATGCTGTAAAGCCCCCTGAGGCAAATTTGCAATTTGCAGGCAAAGTGTCATTGGACACATATACACCTTAATTCACCGTTACATCTTTTCCAAATATTTTTTGTTGTATTGTCTTATATGTTATTTATCATATTCTTCTGTACGTTACTTGTTAATGTATGTTTTAATGTAAAGCACATTGATGTTACTTGTATCCTAATGAAATGTGCTATACACTGTATATACATTTACCTTACCTTGCCTTAATAACATAACTATTCACTATTCACTATTCACTACTGTTACCATTAATTCACTGCCTTACAGTGCACAATGCCCCTGCATCTTTTCCCTAGTTATTATATATTAAGCCATTATACTGTATGAATCCTGTCAGTTCTCTATTCATGATGTTTATATAGGTGTGGTTGCTAGGAGACAACTGTTGAAATAGCAAAATAAGGGGAAAAAAATACTGTATACGAAAGCAATTCATACAATTTTTGTCAGCATAGATCATTATTTGAAATACAGGTGATAATTGGTATAAACCTTTTCTTGAAGGTCAGCAGCGAGTGCTTGGCTTTCATTGGAGGAGAGGGTGGAGTGTTCCTCTGTGAAGACCAGGTTGGGCAGTTGGAAGCTCCCATTGAAATATTGAGGAACTTTAAACAACGAACGGTCAAAGTTCTCATCCACGTCCTCATGGATCACTGCTCAAAGAGAAAATTGGTCAAAACTGAAAAAGTAACTGCTGTATTGAAACGGTAACATTATGTTATCATTAGCTTTGCATTGTCCTCTGAAATAGTCTACAGGCTCATTGCACAAGTGTTGATGTTATGTTCTTGCATGAGCATTGCATAACAACTTACACTTTGACCTTCAGCTGGCCATGACCTTGTAACACTTGTGCTTTAAAGTATGATAAATTGCCCTGTTACAGATCAAATTGAATTAAATCTATACCTGACTTTTCACTCTGTTTATGCACGTATTCTTTAATAAATGTAGCATCATCAAACACTCCACAATATAGAACACACTCATCATGAAACCTTACCTGAGCACACGGCCAGCGAAATTAGAATCACAGCAATGATGAGGAGGAAGATGAAGATGATGACCATCCATAGTCTGACTTTCCAGAAGATGACCTCATTCAGCTCTCTCTTTACCCTGCACACGGCGCTAATCTAAAAGCATAATGGAATTGCTTTGTCAATAGTGCTACAGTCTGGGGGTTCTAGTTTGATACTATAAATAGATATTAGGTGGAGCATCACCTTAATGAGACATCATTTAAAAAAGAATACTAACAGAGCATAAAAACACTATCCAGTTATTTGTAGCTGCACTGACATCTTTTAGTGTCCAAGGGGTGGATGTGAAATAACTCAGTGAGTTATCACATGAATACAGAAAAGTTACACTTCCTTTATTCCAAGTGTAGGAGGAAATACCCCAGAAACAACAAATTTCTAACATTTTTTTTTGTTACTAAAAGTCTCCATACCTCTCGAGGAGTGTATGTATTTCCCCGACTCCTTTGAACTTCTGCTGCATGGCCTGACGGCACCGTCTCCCCATTACAACCAGTAGTCTGACAAAAACACAGCAGACATATGTCACGTTCCTCCCCTTACTATAAATGGAATAAGTCATCTAAGGACAGTGTTGAATTATTCACTTCCAGGAGTGCTGAAAATAAGTGACTACATCAAGTTGTTGCCACAGAAACTAGAGCTCCCTTTTTTGTCTTTTACACAGAAATGGAAAATCCATGCCAAACAGAATATGTGTGTTTATATAATATCTTGAACAAACTGTAAACCTGAACAAAGCAGTACAAGATTTGATGGAAGCTTACCTGTACAGAAAGCAACCCATCTCTCTCTGTTGCATCAGGTACCCTGCAGGCCACACCATCTCCATTACCTGCTGTCACCTAGGAGCAGGAACATATTGGGGAATATTACTATGAAATGCTACAATGGTGGCATGATGATAGTTACATAGAACAGCCACTAAAGATTAATTTCATCAGTTAGTAACCTAAGAAAAAAGTCTATATATATATATATATATATATATATATATATACACACACA
>CAKAOH010005372.1:0-34553 GCA_916701665.1 Sebastiscus tertius | reverse complement strand
AAAAAAATAGGAAAGCCGTCTTAGGGTTAAAACCAAGGATGAATGTGTTCTGTAGGGTTTAATTGACTTGCTCTTCTTGCCGCCTCGTCCCACACATCGTATAGATCTCAGGGACCATCGTTGACCGGAGTGGACGCACTCTGTCCGGTCAGACGGGAGAGGCCTTTGTAGTGAGCATGTCCCACATGAACCCTCTATGGTGAGTTAGTCTACATCACACATGGAACTAAACTTACGACAGCATGTACAATACCGTGTCGTAATACTAGAGTAATGACAGTAACATAACTCTGTTGCATTACCTCTACTACTCCCTCTCTGTGTTGCAGCATTAGTCTGAACTCCAGTTCCTTACTGGTTTTGTCCCTCTTTGTGTTGCAGTATTGGTCTGAACTCCAGTTCCTTACTGGTTTTGTCCCTCTCTGTGTTGCAGTATTAGTCTGAACTCCAGTTCCTTACTGGTTTTGTCCCTCTCTGTGTTGCAGTATTAGTCTGAACTCCACTTTTTTACTAGTTTTGTCCCTCTCTGTGTTGCAGCATTGGTCTGAACTGTGCTTTGGGGGCGACAGAGATGAGGCCGTTCATTGAAGCCATAGGGAAATGCACCACAGCTTTCGTTCTCTGCTATCCCAATGCAGGTAACCCTCACTCACTCTAAACAACTACACATCTTCAGCACAGTACAGACCTGAAACTAACCTAAACTAAAACAAAACTAACTACTAACTCCAGCCACAGAAATGAGCAGAGTTTGATAGAGCTATTGGATTCATTGCAGGGAAGTTTAGTTTTGGATTAGTGCATGTTAACACCCTGTAAATGATTCTGCTCTTCTTTCTAAGCAGCTGTAGCACACACTGACCTGTGGCCCAATTTATGTTGCATCATGTGTCAGACCACCCAGGATGATGTAATGATGTCAGAAGCTCTGTGTCTTATCTTTTTTTTTCCTGTCAGGTCTTCCCAACACATTTGGAGGGTACGACGAAACCCCAGGAGTAACCGCCTCCAATTTAAAGGTTCTACTCTATTATTTATTTATTTTTAGGACTGATGTTTGATGTTAAGATATACATGATCATAGTGGCCCAGAGGATCATGTTGAGAAACAGTTTATTAAGTTAGTAATATAAAGTAATATAAAATTGCAGCAACAAGGAAGATCTCGCTACAATATGTTTTCTTATAATTTCCTGTTTATGTCGGCCAAAACAGCACACCACACACTAACAGATTCATTCATAAACAACAACAAAAAAGGAAAATATTGCTAAATCTCTTGCGATCAAATGTGACTTTAGTGTAAACAAACATGGCGGATGACGTGCAGGAATCATTAGTGATGTTAGTTTTTACTTTGTACTGAAAATTCACGAAGGATGGATGGATGAAGTCACAGAGACACGTTAAATAAACACTCGTGTTGTTGCCACTAATCAACAAGTCGGTCCTCCATTTCTGAACTCCATCTTACTACTACTCTATGCTTCACGTTTTACATAAGCTCATGCATTAGTCGCGGCCGACGTGACGGCGGTGGTTGTCCTTCCTTCCTCCGTCAGCTTGGTTCTCAATCGGCTATCGTTCTTTCCCGCGTGACTGCGTCATCGGCTGTCCTCGGGGTTCCCCACACACAACAGGATATCCGATCGTAAATATCGAACACGTTTAATATTTACGATTTGAAATCGGTGAGGCCAGGATGGACTTCTGGGTCATCGGGGGATGTAAAAAACACTCTTAACATACCTCACACCACAGGAACATCTGGAAAGATAATCTTTAGAACCATCAACAAATTACTGTTGTCTTATAAAAATCAAGTTGTCAGGGAGTCTTCTTGCATATCAGGCCCCTCCTCTCCTTCTCTCCCAATGTCAAGCTACAGTCAAAACTACCTGATAAAGGCAAAATGTCACAAAAGTAATCAAAACTAAGCAAGTACTTTCAGTTCTTCTTATGAGAGGAATCAGGGGAAACAGCTATCCTGGCTCCGTCCAAAGTACAACAATACCCACAAGTTCCCATGTCCTATCTAATTTGTTGACTCTGGAGTAATCAGGAAAGACAAGGGGAGGCGGGATCTGCTTCTACATAAACAGAGGTTGGTGTACAGATGTCACAGTGTTAAAGAAATCATGCAGTCCTCACTAAGAGACTATTTTTACCGACTGCAAACCATTTTCACCGTTAGAGTTTTCCTCCTTTATTCTGGTCGGTGTTTGCATATAACCTCAGGCGTGGTTTAGTGAGGCTTTAAAAACACCTGGATGAATAGATTACTAAATGGAGTATAAACATGCAGACTCCCTGTTCATTGTTCATGGGAACTTTAACACAGCAAACCTCAGCCACAAAATACAGAAATACAGACAGCACATTAAGGCTGCAGTGAAAACTCAAATCCTCCCATTAAAGATGTTGCCTTCAATTGGGGGTGGTGATTACCGTGTTCACTAGAAGAGTCCATATGAACGCCCCTTTCTTGTGGGTATTTACGACCTCGTAAGTGGAAAGTTTCTGAAAGCTCAGAGTTCACGAGTTGCAACGTGTTTGTTGACGTTGTCAGAAAAATGGCGGAGGCCATGGAAGTTAATTTTTCGGTACATAATAAGTGAATATATTATATATAATTTTAGTTGTATATTGTAATTCTTCCTAATTGTATAATATGTCTGAGGAAAATGTTGACATTCTCAACGGCCTCATCTTTTTCCTCTGTCGTTTTGCCTTTGCATTTACTGCACTTGCTAAATTGTCCGCCTCTGTGGTTTCTAGACGCCGTTAGTAACGTTACTATCGCCGTTGCTTAGCAGTGGTGTTCTCACGTCTTAACCACTTAAACGCCAAGCATATTGTGTACACAACTTCCCATGTTGTAAATACGAACTCCTGAGTGCTTATTTGAAGGCAGCAAGTGACTCTCCCAGACCGCCGCACAACCATGCGCCTGATCTGGTGTGAATGCAGCCCAAGTGTCCCAGCAGGGATAAAAACACACTGGACCATACTAAAAGACGCCTATCACTCAGGCAGACACCAAAATCTGCTAAGCCTGTGGTCAAGGCTATAAAGAGATGGACCATAGAGACAAAGCCTAAACTACAGGCCTTGCTTTGAGCGTTTGTGCAGCTACAGACCTGCATGAACTGACTCTGACATCTTATATCCACTTTTGTGAAGACGTGTGTGTGCAGACTCAAACTTTCTGCACATACAGCCACAACAAATCCTGGTTTACAGCTAATCTCAGCAGCTCCACCTCCGCCTCAAAGAGGAGGCCCACAGAAGTATGGACAGAATCCTGTACAACCAGGCCATAAAACACACTGACGAAGGGGATCAGAGTAGCAAAGAGGAGCTGCTCTGGAAAACCTGAAAAACAGGGTGTCAGTCAGCAACCCTTCCTCAGTGTAGAGGGGCCTGCAGGGCATCTTCAGCTACAGGGAACCATGAACCATGAATGTGTTGTACGCCCACTTTCACACTCCTCCCCGGCTCCGACTCTGACATCACACAATCAACTGCACTACATCCTACAACACCTCGACTCCCCAGGGACATATGCAAGGATCCCGATTAGCCGGGTTTCCACCAAGAAGTTCCCCATGTCATTTTACTAAAAGTAACTAAAAGGTTCCTCAGGTTTTTTCTAAAGGGATTCTGGTGCTCAGCAACACTACCGCTTTTATCCACAGGGGCCGCCAAAATCAACGCAAAATGAAAGTTTCTCGTAGTAACTTTTACACAGAGACATGAGATTGATATCCATCTTCTCATCTTACTCTCATAATGAAAGCTAATAAGCATATTTCCCCAAATGTTGAATCTTCACTTTGAATGATTGTAAACGTAAGATCACGGACCTCATTATGTGCTTTTATCATCTCTTTTCTTTGTTCCTTCTGGTGTGTGTAGCTTCTGTGTTTCTAATTGTTTTTATCCAGAACTCGAACTTGAAAAAAACAGACATTAGTCCTGGTTAAATAAAAGTTAAATTTGTTTCTATCTTTGTGTGCAGGAGTTTGCTATGGATGGACTGGTGAATCTTGTGGGAGGCTGTTGTGGGACCACTCCAGGACACATCAGGTCACTGTCGTGTTTTTTTTTCTGACAAGAAAATGTCTCTTAAATTTCATGCAGTTTTGAAAATGTATAATATAATATTTTCCCCTCCCCCTTCTTCTTCCTCATATACAGGGCCATATCTGAAGCAGTCAAACACTGTAAGCCAAGAGTTCCTGATGCTGATATTTTTCAAGACTACATGCTGCTGTCAGGTATT
Source organism: Sebastiscus tertius (assembly GCA_916701665.1). Taxonomy (NCBI): domain Eukaryota; kingdom Metazoa; phylum Chordata; class Actinopteri; order Perciformes; family Sebastidae; genus Sebastiscus; species Sebastiscus tertius. The sequence continues at coordinate 30,268 of CAKAOH010005372.1, read as the reverse complement.
TAAAAACCGTCCTGTGAAGACCCACCGCTGTCAAACTTCATAAAATGAAAGCAGTCTCCAATATGTGTGAATCTCATTTTCAGTGAGACTTTCGAACGAGTTTAAACAAGTGAAATCCTGATTGCTCTGGTTGATAATGAATATAAACGAATGAGAAGAGGATGACGATCAGATGTCAGATCTCAAAAAGTGATTTATTTACCTCAACTATAGAAATAAAGAGACAAAAATCTGCAGTCCAGTCATTTCATTTGGGCCGAATGAAATGATTGGACTGCAGATTTTTGTCAGAGCATGTGATTTATTGATCGCTGTCGGAATGTAATGCTAATTTTAATAAATATAACAAACTGTTTTTGAACAACACTGCCAACCCTAGCTTTAAAATGTTTAAAAATGAAACTGTACTGCTGAAAACCCCCCTTCCCCTCTACTAATCCCTGTTTATCCAGAATGCAGGATGATAATGTGATTAAACATCTGTCTCATTTCCAGGTTTAGAGCCGTTCAGGGTCGGCCCTTACACCAACTTTGTCAACATCGGCGAGCGCTGCAACGTGGCCGGGTCACGCAAGTTTGCCAAGCTGATCATGGCAGGAAACTATGAGGTGAGACAGATTTGGTGTACTATTATTATTATTATTTAATTTGTCATTTTCAGTCAAATCACGAGCACAGATGAAGTTCTAGTTTGCTGGTCCACCGGTTTATTTGGTATGTGCCTCTCTGTTTGTTTGTCCAGGAGGCTCTAAGCATCGCTAAGGCCCAGGTGGAGATGGGAGCCCAGGTCCTGGATATCAACATGGACGAGGGGATGCTGGAGGGGCCGACAGCCATGGCTCGATTTTGTAACTTAATTGCTTCTGAGCCAGACATCGCACGGGTAAGAGGTTTAAAGGCAGTGGAGATGAACACTGATTTTTTTTTTTTCGGCCGTGTTACCATACACGTCAAAGGTCAAGGTCACTGTGACCTTATGTCAGTTCCATTCTTGTGAAATCTCAGGAACAAAGTGAGCAAATTTCTCCAAATTTGGCACAAATGTCCAATTGGACTCAATGATGAACTGATTAGATTTTGGTAGTCAAAGGTCAAGGTCACTGTGACCTCACAAAGACATTTTCACACAAATGTCTAATAGGATAAAATGATGAAGTGATGACATTTTGGTTGATGGAGGCATACAACTGCAAGGTGATAATTCTAGTTTTCCCTGTTTTCTGCTGAAAATGTCTTAATTCATCATATGAACCTGTTAATAACTGACCTCTGATTGAATGTGCTCTCCTTCCCCAGGTTCCTCTGTGTATCGACTCCTCTAACTTCGCCGTGATTGAGGCTGGGTTGAAGTGCTGTCAGGGGAAGTGTATAGTCAACAGTATCAGCCTGAAGGAAGGAGAGGAGGAGTTCCTGCACAGAGCTGCCACTGTGAAGCGCTACGGAGCTGCTGTGGTGGTCATGGCCTTCGATGAGGAGGGACAGGTGAGGAGGCAAATATACACACACACACTCTCTCACACAAAAACACACTGATATGTGCTGACAGGTGTGCCGTTCCTCTCAAGGCCACAGACACCGAGCGTAAAGTGGAGATCTGCACTCGGGCCTACAACCTGCTAGTCAGCAAAGTGGGGTTCGACCCCAACGACATCATCTTCGACCCCAACATCCTCACCATCGGTACAGGCATGGAGGAACACAACGACTACGCCATCTACTACATCAGAGCCACCAAACTTATCAAGGTAACGCACCTGTCAGTCCGTGGGGGAAGAATGAACGCAATTTCAACCAATCTCCACGTTATCTGCCAGAGCCTCTCACAGTAGCTTCACACAAAACGGTCCAGTGTTAGCAACCACAGTCCTTTTCTGAATCAAATAATGTGATGTAGAACCATTGATACTGTTCACTGTTCAAGGTCAAAGCAATTCAGAACTCAACCTTGAGTGTGTATGTGTGTGTAGGAGACATTACCAAGAGCCAGGGTGAGTGGAGGTCTGTCCAACCTGTCCTTCTCCTTCAGAGGGATGGAGGCCATCAGAGAAGCGATGCATGGAGCATTTCTCTACCACGCTATCAAGGTAAACACCGACATCCATCCACTACTATCTATCCATCCACAGACCTCACTGTCAATAGAGTTCAAGGTTAAAAAATAGAGAAAATCGTTCACAGTAAGGTCTGTGGTTTATTATTAAAATTAGTATTTTGCGAAGGTATATTCTAACATTATCACGATATGTGAATGAAAATGGGTTCTATGGGTACCCACGAGTCTCCCCTTTGCAGACATGCCCACTTTATGATAATCCCATGCAGTTTGGGGCAAGTCATAGTCAAGTCAGCACACTGACACACTGACAGCTGTTGTTGCCTGTTGGGCTGCAGTTTGCCATGTTATGATTTGAGCATATTCTTTATGCTAAATGCAGTACCTGTGAGGGTTTCTGGACAATATTTGTCATCGTTTTTTGTTGTTAATTGATTTCCAATAATTAATATATACATACATTTGAATAAAACAAGCACATTTGTCCACTCCCATGTTGATAAGAGTATTAAATACTTGATAAATCTCCCTTTAAGGTAACAGATAAAAAAATGTGCTATTAATTTGTGATTAACTATTTCAATCGATTGATAGCCTTAGTTCAAATGTAATCTCGTAAAATGTAGATTTTGGCGAGAAACTGGAATAAATCCATTTGTTTTCACAGCAAAATAAATAGATAATAGAGAGGGAATTATGACGTGTTTAACTTCCTAACAAAACCAGTATGAAAACGGTAACAAAGGAGTGGATGTTGAAGTACTGTATATGGGATTTATTGTTTTACTCTAGATTATTACCGTGGTATCAAACTGGCATCAAGAATCACAGAATTTCACTGGCGTTAGTATCAACTACTAAATTTCTGGTATCCAGACATCCCTACTTATAACACTGTCTGTCCTGTCTCAGGATGGGATGGATATGGGCATAGTGAACGCCGGGAACCTGCCGGTCTACGATGACATCGATAAAGAGCTGCTGTTACTGTGTGAAAACCTCATCTGGAACAGAGACGCTGATGCTACTGAGAAACTACTGGCCTACGCACAGGTACACACACACACACACACACACACATAATACACCCGGTTGTTGTTGCTTTAGTTCGGCTAACAGATGTCGACTTTACTACTCTCGTTCACAGAACAACGTGAAAGGAGCGAAGAAGGTGGTTCAGACAGACGAATGGAGAGAAGGAAACGTGGAGGAGAGGCTGGAGTACGCTCTCATTAAGGTAACATATCTGAGGAGTGGATTAGATAACACATCCACATACTGGTAGCTTTGACATTTAAACAGCTTTCCTTCAGCTACTTTGATCAGAATTCTCTGAAACAGAGAAACTAGAGCTTCAGACTCAGTCTGCACTAAGTCAGACAAGTCTGCAAACTCATCTTTTTCAACAATGTTGTAAGCCGGCTTAGACTTAGACACAGTTAGAGACATGTGTAACAGTGAAGATAAGAGACCAACTGTCCGTCGTCACCTCGTCAACTTCAGCTTTCAACTTTCTCTTCACTGTATGTCATTGTGGAGGATTGATGAACTTGTATCAAATCCAAACATAATTTGCCCTATTATTGATTCACCTGTCGTCATGTTCTTCTCTGTTCTCCTGTTATGCTCCATCCTGTGTTGCTGCTGTCAGGGAATAGATAAGTACGTGGTGGAGGATGTGGAAGAGTGTCAGCTTCAGGTGGACCGCTACACTCGACCCCTTCACATCATCGAGGGGCCCCTGATGAACGGTATGAAGGTGGTGGGAGATCTCTTTGGAGCTGGCAAGATGTTCCTTCCACAGGTAGGATGGCAACTCATTCTGGATTTTTTTTTGTCTCTGTCTACCTGTGGTGCTCAGCATGGGCTGCCATGGTTGTTTTGACTGACTGGTGAAGTGTATCAGTCAGTTTCAGACATAGTAAATGTTCCCTAATGGCTTTATTCAAACATGACAGATGATATTTGGCACCTGTTGTCAGTTAAAGCCTTAATTTATGACCATTGTGAATATGAGGGATGCTCACACTTCTTCTCAGTGAAACCCTGAACACATTTTCTCATTGATTTGCATTGTTTATTAAACAAAAAGTTGAATTCACATGTACTACATGTTGCATCACCATGTTTCTACAGTAGCTCAGAACGGACAAACCAAACTCCGCTAACTTTTCCTGCTTGAGCCGGAGTCGATGACGTTACTCGCTCTCGGCCACCGTAACTCTTTGACGCGCTTTGCACACTGGTAGAAGCCTCAGTTGGGTCGTGTCTGGAAGGTAACCCGCAAATTGCGAAATCTGATCTGAGATCTGCAAAAACTTGCAAAACCTCTCGCGAGACTCGCTGCCCGACGACCTATCATAAACTTAACTATTCAAGATGAATGCCTAACCTTAACCATCTTGCAAGAGTTTCCCCAATTTGCGGGTTCCCTTCAGTTGGTTGTAATCGCCTCACCTCAGCGCTAGATACTGCCAGATCTTACACACTAGATCTTTAACTCTCTTACTGGTTTTACCTCAGATTTCATGTTTTTTTCTCCCAGTGAAGTCCTACCAGACATTGAGTAGCATTAAGCCTATACATATAATCAGTTTTATATCAATCAGCAGTAGTGTGTAGCAAAAAGGCAACTTTTAAGGTGCCATCAATTCCAAGACTAGTCTATATTTCCTCTTATGTATCTCTGTTTATATTGGATTAAACATGTCTATGTATTTCAGCATTTTTAAACGTTGATAAAACTTGAAATCCTCGTGTGTCTGCAGGTGATCAAGTCAGCTCGTGTTATGAAGAAGGCAGTGGGCTATCTGATTCCTTTCATGGAGAAGGAGAGGGAGGAGATGAAGGCGTTGTCGGGGTCAACTGAGGACGTGGTCAGTCTCGACTCAATAAGGATGTATTTAGTCTCTCTCATTTAACTCTCATTTTGACCAATGTATTCCCACAAAGATCAAGAATCCTTTTCATTGGAGACCTACAGTATATGTGATGTCACAGTACTAGTTCAACAGCTCTGGCCAGGAGGAGAGATTCGCCTCGCAAAAAATTGAAAATGAACTGGAAATATTTCATCTTGTTCTCTGGTCCTTCCTTTCCTCTGATCCTTTTCTTCTTGGTCTGCAGGATCCCTACCAGGGCACCATCGTTCTGGCTACAGTGAAGGGAGACGTCCATGATATTGGCAAGAACATCGTAGGTGTGGTGCTGGGCTGCAACAACTTCAGGTAAAACTGGTTTGCTGCTGCTGAAAGTTTACAGTTCCATCTTCAGTTCTCCCCCGAACATTAGATGCTTTTTCTTCCACACCTTCCCACTATATATTCACAGTGCGTCAATGACAACTCGTTGTAAATAGCAGTTAGTATGTTTGTCGCTCACATTTGAAATAATTGACTTTGTAAGTAGTCTGTGATTATTGACAGTGAGTGATTGAACAGCAGGAGCCTGCATGTAGAAGCTCAGCGTATCCTCTGCTGCTGGACAGTTTGAGGTGAAACGTTCCGCTCGGTGACACCGACCGCCTCTCACTGAACCGTTCAGAGAATGAACCAGTTCACCTCAGATTATTTTTTTTGATCCCCTGCAGGGGCACAGTGTTGAATTATGGGAGATAAGTGGCAGTGTTGGTTTGTTGACAGGCCCTGGGAACCATCCCAACACTATTACTGTACCTGTGTTTAATGACACTAATTTACCATGTGTGTTCCTGCGTGTGTCAACTACCTACATATTATGGGACATGGGGCCATGAGGGCCAGCATATACTTTTAGTATATACTGTATACTGTGTATATATATATATCCTTCCTTTCCTTCCTTCCAGTTGTCTGCCTCACGCACTCATATATATATATATGTGTATATATATATATCTATATATATATATATAGATATATATATATATATTTCCAGTTCATTTTTTATATATATATATGTATATATGTGTGTGTGTATATATGTGTGTGTGTATGTATATGTGTATATATATATATATATATTTATACATACATACAGCATTAGCAGTGGAGACTTTCCTGGTGTACTATTCCTCCACACACACACACAAAGATTTAGGACGTTTGTTGTGTTTCAGAGTGATCGACCTGGGCGTGATGGTTCCCTGTGATCAGATCCTCAGAGAGGCCGTCAAACAGAAAGCAGGTACTGTGTACGCTTCAGATTGCATATTGTCAGTGTGAGATGCTGATGGGAACATATTTTTTAAGAATTATAAATTTATTGTTTAGATGCTTGTAAATTAGATTAGAGCATGGTGCAGATGAATGTAGGAATGTCTCTTTTATTTTATTTATTTATTTATTTATTTAAATGTTTTGCATTTTATTTGTATACTAGGATTTTGTAGATATTTTTTAAATGTATTCATTTATGTTTTTTATTTATTATTACTTTTTATATTCACATTTTTTTTGCATGTATGAGTTTGATTTGTGGATTAAAATGTGACAATGCTCATGTAAAAAATCAATAAAAAACCAAAAAAAGAATTATAAATTTAAAGGGGCTCTAATCAGAAATTGCTTGTTAACAGTTACACCTGTGGCCGTTAAGTCAACGAAAGTCAGCGTCCTGTTGCTCGCGCTTTGTGCTCACACTACGTAGACGCGAACGGTCAAAAGGCAACACACACAAGACTTAAGGTGTTTGACAGGCATCATGTTGATTAACGTTAGCATCATTAGCAGCTAAAACCACAATACCACTCTATATTTCACATGATTGGCAGTAATGTTAGCGTACCAAACGAAGGTCCCTCCATGAATCGAAGGCCCGGCCGATGCTGATCCTAGTTTTCCCCTCCGACGTCAGTCCAAATGATTGAAGTGATTGTGGCTGTAGTCATTGTCATTATTGTTATAATGGCAGGAATAGTAATGTAAGGTGTTTGTTTGCTTTGTTCCTGCAGATTTCATCGGCTTGTCTGGTCTCATCACCCCCTCTCTGGATGAGATGATCCATGTGTCCAAAGAGATGGAGAGACTGGGAATGACAACGCCACTGCTGATTGGAGGAGCCACTACATCAAAGTAACAAAAACACACATCTGAGATAAGGCAGAAATATACCTCACTGATCAAGAAACATCAGTATATGAAGAGGAACAGGTGCTCTCACCTAATCAAACATGTCGTTGTAGTATGGGACTTAAAAACTTAATGCAGCACATTGTGTTTGGAGACCAATAAATGGGATATATATGGTGCAGCAAAAACGTGCAACTGAACATTACATCATTCACCAGTGGCAGTGTGAAGTAAACAGTCAGACTTCATACAGACAGCTTTTGTTTTAGCTTGTTTTATAACAGTTTGCTATTAGCCGAGCTAGCACGCAGTGCTTGTGTAAAACATAGCGGCGGTGATGCTGCAGTATGATGATAATATACACTGAAACGTTAAAAAGTGCCGATAAAAAAACGTCGGAGCTTATCAATACTACGGTCTTTAATGATTTAAACCCAAGGGCACGTTTAATACCGTGTTTTGGTACCCATTCCTTCTATTGAAGCGCTTTACTTTCATGTTGAAAGAAGTAGCTCGTAGTGATGTCACATCACAGCAAACGTAGCTATGTACACCCTCCACAGGCCCACAGAGGACGCTAAGTGGCGCTTTCATGATGCTTTGGATCAGAAGACTGCTTATCTTCTAAAACATTACACATCTGTACTATACTATACATACTGTATAAAGGGTACATCTCCTGAAAAGTAATTAGTTATTGTAAGTACAGTAGTACATCCCCTGCTCACCAGAACATGTTGGAATTCTGCAGTGTGCTGTTGGGTAATTTGTTTGTTTTGTGTTTGACAGGACACACACAGCGGTGAAGATCGCCCCTCGCTACAGTTCTCCTGCTATCCATGTTCTGGACGCCTCCAGGAGTGTGGTGGTGGTAAGACATCTTTGGAGCTTTTCTAGGGCCTCTGGCCTATAGGAAACACCCATAGCATTAATTTGATCTTTAGAAACTGGCTACACAAATATCCCATTGAAACAAAGTAAAAAAACGTTGTTTTTTTTTAAAGCAGATTTGCCTCTCTTAAAATACCCTGACTGCTTTTTAAGTGCTGATAGTTTTCTATGCCTGTCTGCGCCTGTTGGGATCAGGGCTGGAAATGATTCCAAAATGTATCAGCCACTCAGTAGAGTACCATTGTTGTTTGGCTGGTGAGTGAAGAAAATCTAGCAGCCACTTGCATATTTTACCAGCAATTGACTGGTAGCTGGCCAAATGCTTCCAACCAGCATCAAAATATAAATAGGTAGACAATCATGGGACAGTGTCAGTCCAAAAATGTCCAAAAGCCAGGGCTGTAAATCTAAAAAATAATATTATAATTTTTCTTTAAAATAAATTAGAAAAACAATAATAGCAAATTAATCGCACATTTTATCTGTAGAAAATGTACTTTGAGGGGAGATTTGTCAAGTATTTAATACTTTTATCAACATGGTGTGTGCGGAGTGGACAAATATGCTGCTTTATGCGAATATAGTGAGAGAAGATACTGGTATCATATGAAGCTAGAAAGGCTAAATAACGTTTCAAAGTCGGGCTAAATTTGGGCGAGGAAAAACTGTCATGGCCATATTCAAAGGGGTCCCTTGACCTCTGACCTCAAGATATGTGAATGAAAATGGGTTCTCTGGGTACCCACGAGTCTCCCCTTTACAGACATGCCCACTTTATGATAATCACATGCAGTTTGGGGCAAGTCATAGTCAAGTCAGCACACTGACAGCTGTTGTTGCCTGTTGGGCTGCAGTTTGCCATTTTATGATGCCAGTATCTTCACTCTAGCTTTAAAACTGAACATAAAAACCTAAAAATTCCAAGTTGCGTTAATGCTTTAAAAGAATAAGTAGTGTTTTAGTGACATATTAACACACCATATTGCACCTCCTCCTTGGGGGTCATTAATCTAGATGTTTGAGTCGCTCCAGTTGGATTAGTCCAAACCTGAGTGTGTTTTTTCTCTCTCTCAGTGCTCGCAACTCCTGGATGAGGCAATGAAGGAGGAGTACTTTGAGGACCTGAAAGAGGAGTATGAGGAGATCAGACAGGAGCACTACGACTCCCTGAAGGTAAGAATGGCTGTTAGGAACGACCAGTAAGGCAGGCACTAGAGGGGGTTTTACACCTCTGGATCCGGTGACCCACATAGGCAACCGTCTTTAAGATCAGCTTTGCATCCACGTGTCTTGAACTTTTATCTCTAAATACTGGTTGTAAGAGTTCAGCAGCCTCCAGACAAATGAAAACACACCTGAGCCCCTACACACAGCTGCAGGAGGGGAAAATCCACCGCTTCCTCTTTGCATGTTTCAATTCTAAATGACGTTTAAATATTTGATGGCTTCATGCGCTCTTGAGCGAGCACTTTGCTGCATATGACACACTGGGGTTTCAGTGCCTTTTTATCTTCAATGCCTGTACATCCATATTTTCCATACTCTGGAATAGGGGTGCAGGAAAAAAATCGATCCATGTAAGATTCTTACCTTCTAAGTTTCTGAATCGATTCGCAAAACACCAAAAAAATTGATTTTTAAAAACGTTATTTTGCACAAAAGAACGTAGATCTTGCTACTGATGGACAGTAATCCTACACACTAGGGCTGTCAATGAATATTGTAAATTCAAATATGTATTTGAATTGTAAAAAAAAACAGATATTCAAATATGAAAATGAATTGTGAAAGGGGAAAAAAAGCATCACTACTGCAGTTGTCTGCCTCACACACTCATGAAACACATGACAAGAGTCCCACAACGTCACTTTCATTAACTGAAAATGAAATGTAACATTAGGTCAAGCTGAACGAGGAATAACTCAACAACAACTGTAATGATGGCAGAGAACCTCGTACGCAGAGCGAGCGACATTGTGTCCTAGCAGCAAGCGTTACGTTACGTCATGTAAACAAACCACGTACCTATCAGCTGTGAGATCAGACTGGAGACGCAACCACTTAAAAGATGGGTGATAAGTACTTGCTATCTTCCGACATTTCTACTTTTTAAACAGAAAACACACGTTTGATACCAATTTTATTTATGTAACAGGCAGCATTTTTTATTTTTTAGATAACTTGAACTTGTTATTCTTGAAGTCACTGAGAATTGAGAAATACTAAATATATTTTAGTAAAAAGTGCATAATTTGTGTCCACACTTTACTCTGCTTTCATGCCATAATTAGCCACACCGCCTTTATTAGCGCACAGCGGACTGCAGAAGATTTAGCACCCCTATGTACTGAATCGGGAATCGTTTTTGAATCAAATAGTGACCCCCAAGAATCGAAATCGAATCGTGAGATACCGGAAGATTCACACCCCTACTCTGGATCGTATTTGCGCCATTTTTGCCTACGAACAATAAGGTAACGCCTTGTCACCTTTCAATCAAATGTTGGCGTTACCATGGCAACGGCTAGCCTACTGCACATCTTTCACGCATGTGTGTCAAAATAAAAGTCCGACACCAGATAACTAAGCATTTAAAATAGAATTATTTCTTTTTATTCTGTCTTTATTATTATAATAACGAGTAATAAACAAGTAGAAAGCTTGGTCTAGAGTGAAATTGGTAGTCATATGTTTATATAATCATTCAGATTCTTGAAATAATATATTTGCCAGCTTTTTGTAAAGTGTTTAAAGTTGGCAGTATTCATCAAAGTCAGTACATAGGGCCCTATCTTACACCCGGCACAAAGCGGCGCAACTGTCATTGCTAGTTTTTGACCGACGCAGTAGTCATTTTCACGCCCAGCGCCCATGTTGTGCAAGTAGCAAATCCACTTGCGCCCATCTGTGCGCCCATTGTTGGTCTTACAATGAGGTGGTCAGGCAATTAATTGGCACATTGCTATCTTGAGTCCACAGAAAGTGATTGCTCCATTGACCAACAAAAAGCTGCTCTAAAGTCTGTTGTAGCTTGCTGTTTATTTTTGACCAATCAGATTTTGTCAAATTTGCAGAAGCTAGTTTATTTTTGTAACAAAAGAAGAACATTTACCGATCACCCTGTCACAGAAAAAGAGCAGTTTGCAGAAATAATTGAAATTTCCAAACTGCCATGACCTACAGTACTGTAAGACTGTTCCAGACCAGCGACCACAACTGTGTATCCAATCAGTCTTTTATGGATCACACATTCACACTGTGCCTTTTCCTCTCCTCTGATAATCTTCCTGTCTTAGTCCTAGAAACAAGCTGCCATTAATGATTTTTTTGTCACAGTCGGGTGGATGTGTGTTTGTGCATGCGTTTTAATGTTAAGCATATTGAGTTTACTTGTAAATGAAATGTGTAATCTAAATGAAATTACCTCGCCTTCCTTTTTCATCCTCCGTCTCCGTCTGTGTTGCCTCAGGATCGTCGGTATCTGTCTCTGTCCCAGGCCAGAGAGAAGGCTTTACATATAGACTGGCTGTCTCTGCCCACACCAGGTAAGTTAAAGCAAAACTCTACCAGAGATACACTGATGCAGTATCTGTCATGACAACAACAACTATCATATAGCTTCAATGAGGTGTTGAAACAAGCAGAGTATGTGATACGTTGGTACATTGTGGAAAATGTTTTTCATTTTCTGCATTGCCCTTAAAAACCCAAGTGTGCTCTCTCTCCGTCTTTGTGCTGCAGTGCGTCCTCAGTTCCTGGGCACCCGTGTGTTTGACTGGTACGACCTGAACAGTCTGCTGGACTTCATCGACTGGAAGCCTTTCTTTGACGTGTGGCAGCTGAGAGGGAAATACCCCAACAGAGGTTACCCCAAGATCTTCAATGACAAGACTGTCGGTACGAGCTTCCACCTCTGTCAGGGTTCTTCATAAATCATAAATGATACCACTTACATCTATCCTGCTACTTGATATGCGACTCAAATGATGCTTGTGCATTTTACTTTCGTTAATCGATGTCAACGCTCAGTTTTATAAATATAAATTATAGGGCTGTCAACGCGTTAACGCAAGTTTGTTTTAATACCACTAATTTCTTTAACGCATTAACTCAACTTGCAATTTTACGATTTTAGCGTAAAGTGAAGATACTGGCATCATATGGAACTAGAAAACCTAAGGAATCCATTAGTACCAACCATGTCATACTAAATAACGCTTCAAACTTACGCTAAATTTTGGTGAGGAAAAACTGTCATATCCATTTTCAAAAGGGTCCCTTGACCTCTGACCTCAAGATATGTGAATGAAAATGGGTTCTATGGGTACCCACGAGTCTCCCCTTTACAGACATGCCCACTTTATGATAATCACATGCAGTTTGGGGCAAGTCATAGTCAAGTCAACACACTGACAGCTGTTGTTGCCTGTTGGGCTGCAGTTTGCCATGTTATGATTTGAGCATATTTTTTTATGCTAAATGCAGTACCTGTGAGGGTTTCTGGGCAATATTTGTCATTGTTTTGTGTTGTTAATTGATTTCCAATAATAAATATATACATATATTTGTATAAAGCAAGCATATTTGTCCACTCCCATGTTGATAAGAGTATTAAATACTTGACAAATCTCCCTTTAAGGTACATTTTGAACAGATAAAAATGTGATTAATTGCGATTAACTATGGACAATTATTAATCACGATTACATATTTTGATTGATTGACAGCCCTTATAAATTAGCAAGTAGAAAACTTCTGTTTTTCAAGATAATTCAATACTGTAGTTTATCATCTTCTCTTCTAATTTATTGGAACAAAATAATCTTAGTTTTAACAATGATAAGTTGATTGTTTATTTTTTTCTCATATTTAAATATTCATATCATTATTCACAAAAATATAAAGATAAAAGTCTAACCTATTGGATTAACATTATGAAATAGATGTTACTGTAACATGTTACTGGATGTTAACTAAGCTGGTACAATACAGTGTAAGTTATGAAAAAGTTTGTATATATTGTGAATGCAGGTTTGATGCAAGTGACTATTGTACAGTTTCTGTTGATTAGTGCACTGAAATCTTCAGTGACAACATCTTGAAAGTTAAATAATTAAACAACTACAAGAACACAAAACCATTGTCAGCATTGAATGACTTCCAGCTGTGTTGTAACAGAAGTGAAACTGTGTCTGATCTCCAGTAATACCGTCTTCCTGCAGGTTCGGAGGCTCGGCGAGTCTTCGATGACGCCCAGCGGCTGCTCCACCAGATGATTGACAACGGCAGTCTGGAAGGGCGGGGCCTGGTGGGGTTCTGGCCCGCCCAGAGTGACGGCGATGACATCAATGTGTACAAAGATGATGTCACAGTACGCAGAGACACCAAGCCCATCGCCGCATTCTGTGGCTTACGGCAACAGGTGAGTTTCACAAACAGCCGCAGTATATTAAATTGCATTCATCCACCTCATAGCAGCAGCTTCGATTGTTGCTGATGACGTTGTGGAGCACTCTGCTATTAAAGAGCGGGTCCATTATTTATTTATTTTTTTAAGGTTTTTAGTACGTATTTTGTAGCGTCATAATACTGGTGTCCCAAACCCTTCTAAAAACTTTTTCCCATGTGACCTTACATAGGTCCTACACATTCTACATATAGCGTACACTTAAACTGATTTTTTTTTTAGGTTGCTAATATCTGTTTTTCACAGACGTTTTACCTCGCCATCAGACAGCCCTTTCTGATGGGGAAATGGAGTTGTTATATTGCTCTCTTCAAAGCCACCAGACTCCATTGACAAAAACAGTAATTTTACCTCACAGAACACAGGAGTATACTGTACAATCAAACCCACAAAAAAATCAGAACTAACCCTTTCAGTTATTTCCAAACTTAGCACAGCTAACGTTGACTGAGCAAGTGCTAGCATTCACATTATTCATACGTCACTGCTTTTTGCTCATAGCTGAGTTGGCGTTTTCCATTTGAAAAACCCGTAAAAGAATGCAGATGTAGTCGACCTTTAAATGTCTGTCTTTAACAGTAATGTATCTTACTGTGGGTGTATTTTTATGACAGTTACCACAGACACAAAGGATAATAAACAGAAACTAACAAAAACAGTTTTAACAATTATGTGACATTTCCTGTATAATTGTACACTACCCTTGGCCTACTGAGAGCTCATCTTGTAGTTTAAGTCTAAAAAGATTGAGGCGTGGACACATGTAGCATAAAGAAAGCATTCTGCTGCTTTACCACAGGGAGGCATCAGTCAGCTGATGTGTGGTGCTCAGTAGTACTTTGAATTTTTGAAGCAGGTTGGAGCCAGAATAGGAGTTTAATACAATAAGTAACACATTTCTCTGTCTGCAGGCGGAGAAGGACCGCTCCAGTTCAGAGCCCTACCTGTGTGTGTCTGACTTCGTTGCCCCCGTAGACAGCGGCGTGGCGGACTACATCGGTCTGTTTGCTGTCGGTGTGTTTGGAGCTGAGGAGCTGAGTCAGCAGTTCCAGGCTCAGGGAGACGACTACAGCAGCATCATGGTCAAAGCCCTGGCTGACCGGCTGGCCGAGGTACAGTATGGACACCATCCCTGCTGGTATTAACTGTTGCTGCTGCCGCGGCGTGTCTTTTGGTCTCTGCTCCAACCTGCTGTCTGTCCGTCCTCCAGGCCTTTGCCGAGGAGCTCCACGCCCGCGTGCGCAAGGACCTGTGGGGCTACAGTACCGACGAGGCTCTGCTGGCCGCAGACCTCCACAGGATCCGATACCAGGGCATCAGACCTGCAGCCGGCTACCCCAGCCAGCCGGACCACACGGAGAAGACCACCATGTGGAGCCTGGCTGGGATCCAGGAGAAGACTGGTGAGAGCACCAACCATTTCATTTCAGTCATAACAGCAGCTGAATGGCTCCCAATGCGGTTGTCTTGTTCTATCACGAGACGCAGGTCTAAAGTTTTCTCCGAATCCTTTGAACGGCTCATGCTGACTCGGCCCAGCTGCTGCCAAACTCATCATATTGTCTCAAGTGATCATCACAACATTGAGAAATTCCAATTTGAACAGTTGCAGACAGGTGGTTGGGAGGGAGCTAAAAAGCTGGAGCTTTTTATGTATGTATATATGTATTATTAGAAATCAATTAACAACACAAAACAATGACAAATACTGTCCAGAAACCCTCACAGGTACTGCATTTAATATAAAAGAATATGCTCATATCATAACATGGCAAACTGCAGCCCAACAGGCAACAACAGCTGTCAGTGTGTCAGTGTGCTGACTTGACTATGACTTGCCCCAAACTGCATGTGATTATCATAAAGTGGGCATGTCTGTAAAGGGGAGACTCGTGGGTACCCATAGAACCCATTTTCATTCACATATCTTGAGGTCAGAGGTCAAGGGACCCCTTTGAAAATGGCCATGCCAGTTTTTCCTCACCAAAATTTAGCATTAAGTTTGGAGTGGTATTTAACCTCCTTCACGACAAACTAGTAGGACATGGTTGGTACCAATCGATTCCTCAGGTTTTCTATTTTCATGTGATGCCAGTATCTTCCCTTGAGCCTGCTACAACCTCTGAAAGATTGATTGCGTTAAAGAAATCAGTGGCGTTAAAACAAATTTGTGTTAACGGGTTATTATTGAGTTAAATTTAACAGCCCTAATTTTATGTTATGAGTGAAAGTGGAGAGATGACAATAAACAATGGAGAGCGAGATCCAACTGAAGTCCCGAGTCAGATTTGAACCGGGGACGTCGTGGTTCACGGTTGGCATCTTAACCCCTACACCGTGGGAGGATCAAAATCAGGCCATCAGGATCCAGATGTTATTCATATGTATTGGAAATAAAGTTACAATTAGTTCATGTCAGGTTGTACAGTAAGAAGGTTAGGCTAATATAATAAGACACCAAAGTTAATAAGACCCCAACAATGATTTTGTTGAAACTCGTTACCAAAAGAGACGATTAATTTAAAACAGATTTAATAAAATGAGACTACGAAAGGCTCATAAATATTCTCAGATCGACTTAAAGACTTTTTCTGTTCAGGCTAATAAAAAATCAAGATTATTCAGATTTTACAAGTGTGAAAATGAAACACTGACCTTCTGCTTTTATCTCATTTTGCTGCGTACATATGTGCACTTTGACATCGTGTGTGTGTGTGTGTTATCACATGAGTAGTTGTTTTCTTGGCTGTATGCATGTGTAATAACTGCATGTGTGTGTTTTGTGTGTGTGTGCAGGTATTGCTCTGACAGAGTCCCTGGCCATGATGCCTGCTGCTGCCGTGTCTGGACTTTACTTCTCCAACCCTCAGGCCTCATACTTCGCCGTGGGAAAGATCACCAAGGAGCAGGTCCAGCTAACCATCCACATCTTTAACTGCTATAAATAACGAGAGGACATGTTGTTAATGTTAATGAGATATTCACTAATACTATAGCATCACACCGGGTGTTCTAAATGTTGCTGTTTTGCTGACATTGAGCAAGTTGGATTAACAGATAACAGATCTCTTCCTCTTTAACTACTAATTTTACAGATTTAAAACAAATTAAAGCCAGACGGACAATATTATAATATTAATGTAACATTTATTAAACCTTTTATTTAACCAGGAGTAAAAACTCGTCGAGATTAAAAATCTCTTTTCCGAGAGTGTCCTGGCCAAGATAGACAGGCAGCAGTATAGTTACACGGTTGCAGACATAAAACAAACATAACAATTGAAAATGAAGACAAAAGAGCAAATTACAGAATCATAAGGTATCAAAAAAACATTCATCAGCATTCAAAACATCTACAACCAGATGTGCTTGTTTCCAAATCTTTAAAGACATTCAGTGAGACCAGCTCTCCAAGTTTCAGGTAATTTTGTAACTGATTCCAAGAAGATAGAGCAGCAAACTTGAACGTTCTTTTTCCCAGTTCAGTACGGACTTTGGGGACTGTTAGTAGGATTAAGTCCTAGGAGCAAAGACGGTAACTTCCCCTACTTTTTTGAAGGATGTAGGTCCGTAGGTAAGACGGAAGCAGACCAAGAATAGCCTTATAAATAAGAACACGCCAGTGGTTCCGTCTATGGGTGGACAAGGCAGACCATCCTACCCGAGAGCGATGGTGCGTAAGGGCTTTAAAATTCGTAATAAATCTCAGTGCTCCATGTTAGACAGTATCCAGCGTGCGTAGGCTCTGAGAAGATGCATGCATGCATATAACATCGCCGTAGTCCAGCACAGACATAAAGGTGGCAGCGACAAGCCTCTTTTTGGCCTTGAAGGAAAGGCAAGACTAGTTTCTAAAATAAAAAAAAAACAATTTCAACTTTAGTTTTTTCACCAGCTGCTGGATCCAAACTGGGATTTCAGTTGAAGTTGAAGATTTGCAACAGCGAGGACTCGGGACACAACATCAGGCTGAACTTGTGTTGTCTCCTGCTCTTGTCTCCAGGTTGAGGACTACGCCAGGAGGAAAGAGACATGCGTGGAGGAGGTGGAGAGATGGCTGGCCCCCATACTGGGTTATGACAGCGAGGCGTAGAGTGTGACCACTCCAGCAGAGAAACTGGACCGCAGAGAAACTGGAACTAACACAGAAATCAGGTTGACGGTACAACCATTCCACCGTAGCTCACACGGGTTCTTACTGTGGCTGCTTACACAGGGATTCACTGACATCCCATAGGATTTCACTTACTCGTGAAAACACACAACTTTTACTCATCATTTTTACTGTACATTTCAGAACCATTCAGTCGTCTGTTCCAACCGGTTATGACAAACTCACTACCGTTAAACACTAAGCACATACATACATTGTATGTAATGATAAAATGCATTCCATGTTTATGAATGAAGTGTTACATCACAGTCACACATGTTTTCTTTAGTAGAAGAACTTCTTTTAATAGAAGTTCTATTATGTTGCTCTATGTTGAGGTCATTATTATTTTAGCACTCATCCACTGGGCTGGGCTGTGCTATCTGTCAAAGCCAGTCAATACCTGTGCCAACATGATTACTGACCGTTACTGAAACTTTCATTTGCTGATTATAAAAACATTTTTAAAAGATTTTTTTAAAGGGGCGATACATCAGTGTTTATAGTTATGTTATCTTAAAGGAATAGTTCAGTGTTTGTTTTGGAAAATGAGCTGATTTGCTTTCTTTCTGAGAGTGAAATTAAGAAGATTAATATCAATCTCAAGTCTGTGTTTTTAATTAAGTGTATTTCTCAAAGTGTTGAACTATTCCTTTAATGCAAACAGTTTTAGCAGAAATTTTATTCAGGGGGAATATTTTTTTTAATTAGGAAATATCTGATCAAAGAATCAGTAAAAATAAGAATCTATTCTTACATTAAGTGGCAACTGTCAATACATGACAGTTTTCAGTTACAGTTTTATACTTGGCGGTACGGAGCAATTCACTTGCATTCAAAAAGTATTGAGGGGAAACAGCCCAAAGTATATTAGATGTATGTTAAAGGATAGAATCTTTAATTCAAACCAAATCTAATATGTATAAAAGCAAATGAATTACACTACAACTATACCTTAAACCCTGGACAAACGTGTTGATAAATGCTTGTCTTCCAAATATCACTGTAGTGACTTAAGAATGCAGAGGATCTGCAAAGTAGGATAAATATCTCTATAAATATGAATTATTTTTGTATTAAGCAGTATGCTTATTCAACTGTTTCCAAAGTATTCAATCACATACTTTTTCTACCTTGTCCAGACAACTAAACAGTCAAAATGTTACAAAAAAAAAGGTATTAAATTCAGGAAAAGTACTGTTCCACCATGTAGAGCTGTCACTTAAACAAACTTAAATGTAACTTGTTTCTGAGTAAATAAGAAATCAAACAGCTATTTGTTTGAGGTTCATGTCTGTGATAAAAACAGAAATAATAATAATTTACAAGCAAAGATGTTTTATGTTATTTTACTCAATGTAATTGCATAATTTATAATGAAATACGGTGCTTTAAGCTCAGTTGTAAAGACTAAAGTGAACCAAGCAGTGTTATAAAGTCTCATCTTCAAATGAGTAAATTGGTAAACTGGGTTAACCCTTCGCAACATCTGTGGTTATCAGCATTTTTAATGAACTCCCAGTGTCTTGTTCGCCAATACAAAAAGCCAGCTTTTCACACATTAAGGTACGACTACAGTTCTCTCTCAACATCCACATATTGTTGACATTTTACCAGGTCAGTGTTGTATTATTGTGTGTGTACTATACAACACATCTGCTCATTCCATGATCCTGAAAAAATCTCCTAAAATCTTCTAAGATGCTGGCTGAGTGCGTTTCACATGTGTCTTAAAAGCCCTCATGTGCTGCAGTGGCTGTTCTCAGTTTGTATGAAACTTTTTCTTAATCAGTTTTATTTTCTTACATTGAAAAAAAAAGAAGCTGTAGATAAATGATGGTGGCATTGCAAACACTGTAAAACATGTAGAACGGTGTTGTTGTTTTTTTGTTTTTTTGAAAATAAATAATTTCAACACATTTTTTCTGTTTGTCTTTCTTTGAGTTTACATCTCTGGTCTACCTTAAAGAAAAAACATATTTTTATGTTATTTAGAGGCAATAAACAGTTGTTTAATGTCTTCTGTGGCTCTGGAGGAGCTTTGTCACGTCAGAAAAAAATCCCCCCTAATGATGTTGTAGTGATGTCATCTGAGGTCATCTCAGCTTGGGCTTTAAGACTGCAAATTTAATAGAAATCCTATTTCACAAATGGGGGCCATTGAGATTAAAATATGTGGGCATTTACCAGACAGGAAGGGCCTAAAAAAGCTAGTGGTTGCATTATGGGAAGTGTAGGACACAATATCCATACTACCATACTATTTAAGATACCAGAAAAAGATTTTGTATGTTCCAATATGTAATGCAGTATTCCAAAAATACCAGGATGTCCTACTGCATCCGGTCACATTTTTGCAGTTTGGAAGCCAGCATGCTTTTCCGGCTGTTCTGACCCACAATTCTCTGTGCAGCATATATATGACCAAGAAGGTCAAAGTTCAAGGCGAGATGTTATGACGAAGTAGTTTGTCCCAATTGTATGCATACTGCATGCAACAGGAAGTACTTTGTAAGGGCAGTTGCAGTATGTACAAAAAGTTCAAAGAAAAAGTGAGAGATTTGGAACGTAGCCAGCGTTTTTTGGAGCTTCGCCCATAGAGGGTTGTGTAGTAACGTAGCTAGCTAGTGTTGTGCGAGACGAGAGATGTAGTTCACTGAACAGTTTCGCACAAAACTAAATGATACTATGTCAAACTGAGCCTTTCTTGACTTGAAAAAATATCTTTTAAATTGACAAACATCATATATGTGATTCATGGCGCGATTCAAACGGGTTAAAAAAATATTTGTCTCTCCTTGTTGACTAACGTACATATTTTTTTCCCGAAATAAGGCCCCATGGTGGTCCACAGGAAGGGGCGGGACTTCACCTCTCTATTGAGCACCTTTAAAGGTCCCATATTATGCTCATTTTCAGGTTCATATTTGTATTTTGGGTTTCTACTAGAACATGTTTACATGCTGTAATGTTAAAAAAAAACTTTATTTTCCTCATACTGTCAACCTGAATATACCTGCATTTACCCTCTGTCTGAAATGCTCCGTTTTAGCGTATTTTTGACAGAATTGCAACAGAATTGCGTTGCTAGGCAACAGCTTGGGTCCATGTTTACTTCCCTGATGAAGGTCCTTGTTGACTGAAACATTGACTAATAAAGCAGAGAAAAGTGTGTGCAATTTTGAGAATGTGCATGTTTTCCTCTCCTTGAGTTCACATCCACTGCAACCAGGAATAAACTGGGACACATTTAGAATGTTTACGTTTAAAATTCTGTCTAACTATTATATATTTGTGACATCACGAATGGGGCAGAAATCCTGACAGCTTGTTTCAAATGCAGAGTTTCTGAATACGGGCTGTGTGTATTTCCCTGTGGATTGAGAGTTTCGATACTTTCACAGTATTCATATAGGACTTACACCTGCTTTATAATAAATAAATAAAAAAAAAACATGAAAAAAATCACTTTTTTAAATATGGGACCTTTAAATAAATAAAATAGAAAACAAAATCCAGATAAAATTTCATTAAGGCATTGAACTCATTACTTGGTGGTTGAATTTTAAACGTTCATGGCGGAAATGAGCTTCCATACCTTTATAATGTATCCATACCTTTTTTGTAATATGGGAACTTTAAATAAAGAAAATAGAAAAAAAAAATCCAGATAAAATTTCATTAAAGCATTGGACTCATTACTTGGTGGTTGAATTTTAAATTTTCATGGCATAAATGAGCTTCCATTCCTTTATAATATATCCATACCTTTTTTATAATATGGGACCTTTAAATAAATAAAATAGAAAAAAAGATACAATTTCATTCAAGGTATTAAGGACTCATTACTTGGTGGTTGAATTTTCATGGCAGAAATGGGCTTCCATACCTAACCGGCACACACACAGAGAGAGAGAGAGAGAGAGAGAGAGAGAGATTGGGGGCCCCCCCCCCCCCCCCCCAGGAAAGCAAACTGCTCGCGCACACACACACACTCTCGCTCACACCTGTGCAGCTCCTCCCTCGGTGAGCGCGCGCCATCCAATGAGCGACGCCATCCACACAGTGCGTTGTTGGCTTTCTCCGTCTCAAACACGCATACACCGCCACACACGCACACACACACACACAGCCTGGTAGTCCACATACAGAGCACGAGCATCTCCGCGTGAAAGCTTAACCATGGCCGAGGGAGGAGAAGGCGAGGACGAAATCCAGTTCCTGCGGACTGTAAGTTTTTATTTAATTCTGTTGCTCTGCAGCCTCCAGTACCGGCCGCTGCGTGCGGCTGCTACTGGGTGTCACTGCGTCTTTCTGCTCTCTCTCTCTCTCTCCGTGTGTGTGTGTGTGTGTGTGTGTGTGTGTGTGTGTGTGTGTGTGTGTGTGGGCAGTGGGGAGTTTACCGCATTAAGGATGACAGCTCCTCGAGATACTAGTCATTGGTCAGTGAGTCTGCATCATGTTGACAGACAGAAGACTCAAAATGAGACATGGAGATGTGTGAAAACATAATGACTGACACAGTAAGACATGGAGGAAGGTGTTTGTTAGCCGGTGAAGCTGCTGTCATGGTTGTCCTGTAGAGAGGAGAGGAGTTGAAGAGGCAGGCAGCATGCAGACTGTGTGTGTAGCTGCTGCTGCTGCTGCTGCTGCTGATGCTGGTGGTGGTGTGTGTGTGAGTGTGAGTGTGTGTGTGTGTGTGCGCAGTGCGGTGCAGACTGGCAGCATGAAGTCTGCTGCATCTGCTTCACTTCACTTCAATTTAAGCTGAAGCTGAATGTCACACTTCTCTGTGTCTGTGTGTTTGTGTGTGTGTGTGTGTGTGGGGTCATTTGTGTGCTATAATGAAGTCTTATTGGACATGAGAGGAATGTGAATTCACTGCACCTTAGTATTTATTTTTTAAAGGGAAGGGGTGTGGGTCTACACACAAAAAGTCTTACATAAATATGTATGTAAGTTGACATAATAATTTCAAATAAAAGTCTATAATCGCAGCCTTTTTTCTGCCAGAGAGCTGAGATGGTTCCATTGTTACCAGTGTGCAGCAGCGTCAGTATCATGACCGCAAGAGGAAGGTTGCTGCAATGCTATTAAGATGCCACTGCTATAAAAAAATCCTTCGAGAAACAAGATGAAACTATTCCACTGGAAGGAGATGTTGGAGTTAGGTGGTATTCAGGATGCATTTAAAGCTGTTTTTTTTTGCAAACAGGAAATAAACTGGGACACATTTAGAATGTTTACGTTTAAAAATTATGTCAAGCGTCTAAATATTGTGTATTTGTGACATCACGAATGGACAGAAATCCTGACGGCTTGTTTCAAATGCAGAGTATATTGGGTCATATATCGATGTGTAATGTGAGAGGAGTCGCTCGTAGTGACAACCCCACAGAGAATTCATCACTAACCCTGCAGTTCCTCTCAGCTCTATACAGGGCGCTTTGGTATCTTTCAGCTCATTGTTTTGGTTTTATGGCCACAGCTGAATTGCTTTGGTTCAGCCTCACTGCTGCTCTCAACCTCAACCTGTGTCTACTAGCAATAGTAGGCTGGTGTTTTTAGTGAAAAGGCTTAGATAAAACCCACAGTTGCCAAATGGGAATGAAAGTTAGACTAGCTGTTGAACACAGTAGAGCATTTAGCAGGTTAAAGAGCCACATAGAGCTAAAAGAGAGTGAATATTGGACTTGCATTTATCAGGTGAACACTCAAGCTCCACTCCTCATGAATAATTGAGCCATATGAGCCTATAAAGGCCCTGACCATTATAGACTGTATATAAAGATGTACGACATGACAGCTCCCCTAAAAGTGAAGCCAAATGATGTTGATCACCCCCTGGTGGCTGGTTGCAGTATAGGTCAAAAGTCAAAGTACACAACAAAATTTAGTTTCTGTCATTTTAGGTAGTTCTTATCATGCCGGTGTGTTAATTTTTCGGATAAGTTTGGTTTTAATTAGTTATTTGATGCCATAAAAAGTAGGGCTGGGACGATACACCTGTCTCCAGATTCGATACTATCACAATACTTGGGTGCCGATTCAATATGTATTGCAATTCTACAAGTATTGCGATTCGATTACAAATTTTTGTATTCACTTTTTTAACATTAAACCATGGGAAAAAGTTGAATCATACACTTCTAGGGACTTTAACTAACTAACTAACTAACTAAATTAATACAGTAAAAATGTTTGATTTCCAGCATTAATGTAGTCAGAAATGTCCGAAAGGTCGTATCTACGCGGACCCTCCGCCATTTTCTACCCTCGGTGCAACCTTCTGCAGTTTGTTTTGGCTGACGGATACGGAACGGCTCTAACGTCACGTTACTACAACAATAAAAGCAGTAACTTCCTTTTACCTCCGCATAGACTCATAGGCATAGTCTCCACTGCCCGATCACTATACTGTGCAAGCTATACAGTCTATTGCTCTCATCTGATCATTCAATACATGGATTATTTCACAATAACGTGGCCATCTGGAATGAAGCTAAGTGGTGAGTGAGAGTGGTGTGAAAATGGTCGTTAAACGCCGCTTTATTTCATGTACGTATTATAACAACGGCTCGTATATCCGCCGTCCTCGGTCTTCCTGTTTCCCTTTTTGAATGACAAATACAGACTACCACCACCTGCTGGTGTGGAGAGTTATTTCCTCTCACGCAGGTGCAGAACGTATGTGGTAGTTGTCCGTAGGCTGTAGTCTTTGCGGTGTGTCCGAGTGCAACTTTTTGGTCAAGACACAGTCGCCGCTAGTTCTTTGATGTCGGTTTGGTGTGTGTGGTTCTTAAAGGCAAATATGTCAAATGTGTGATTTTCAGCATCTTGTGAAGTGGTGCCCCAAAAAAGACCAAAAAAAAAACTATTTTATGACGTAGATTAGTCCCAAACGGTCGACTCAGAATCTCAGATCATCATCAATATTAACACCAGCATTGATGTTCATCACAGTTCAGTCATATCATTTAGTTTATTGCTTAAAACATGTTTGATAGATCTCAAGTGTGCAGTTGCACTTCAGTAGGGATGCACCGACACGATACCTGGGCTTTGAGTATCAGCTGATACCGAGTACTGATCCAACACTAGTGTGTAACTATTAAGCTGTATGCCTCACTGTGTGGAAGTGACTGGAATCATTCTCTCATGTGTAAGGCAACATCAGGCTTGACTGAATTTGTTTAACGCAACTTGCGATTTTTAGGTTTCAGCGGGATCAGTTTTAAAGCTAGAGTGAAGATACTTGTGAAACTAGAAAACCTAATGAATCCATTGGTACCAACCATGTCATACTAGCCTCCAGATATGTAAATGAAAATGGGTTCTATGGGTACCCACGAGTCTCCCCTTTACAGACATGCCCACTTTATGAGAATCACATGCAGTTTGGGGCAAGTCATAGTCAAGTCAGCACACTGACACACTGACAGCTGTTGAGCATATTTTTTATGCTAAATGCAGTACCTGTGAGGGTTTCTGGACAATATTTGACATTGTTTTGTGTTGTTAATTGATTTAATTGACTCCCATGTTGATAAGAGTATTAAATACTTGACAAATCTCCCAGAGGTAAAAAAAAAAAAAGTGCTATTAATTTGCGATTACCAATAACAGATTTCAGATGAATCCATTATGAAAAGAAGGCAGTCATGTCAAAATACCATTTTCATAATAGAAATGGTAAATGTCATGTTTGAATATATGGAAATAAAGACTTTGTTGTAGTGCAGCTGAGTCTAAAACCAAAGCTCCCAATTTGCGTTCCAGAACTTGTAGCTCTGGGTTGTGACTGAAGTAAAGAGATCTCTGATACAAGCAGCCCAAAAGTTTCCTTCATAGGGTGCCTGTGCTCAGACATCCAGAAGGATCTCAGAGTAGAACATTTTGCATTTGTTGATGGAGTTTGGTTTCATCTGGATGCCTCTGAGACGCCTCCACCCGCCCTTGGGTATGTCCGACTGGGAGGAACAGAACATACTGGAGGGTTTAAATATGTAGCCCAGCCTTGGAGCTTCTTGGTTTCCCCCTAGGAAGAGCCGGTAATGTGGCTGTGGAAAATCATGTTTAGTCTGCTGCCTTCAGGACCCACACCCAGATAACATAGATCAGTGTTTTCAATAACGCATCTATTAAATTGATATCCAAATGACATGACTTTGTGGTGAGGACAGGACTACTGCAGTGGAGGTATATGTCATTACTATACAGAGTGGCTGCCAACAGGCCACCATTTAGGAATATTTTGTTTGGTTTTGTAAAATAATTAGAGCAGAACAGGATGAACTTACTAATCATAGCAATAGTAATTACATCAGAGCTGAAACAATTAACCGATTAGTTGATTTGTTGATCGTCAGAAAATTAATTGGCAACAATTTTGATAATCAATCAGTGGAGTCAATTTTTTTTTAGCAGCAACATGAGCTGTTTTTCAGACAAAGGAACATATTCTCTGGAAAACAGTGACTGGCATTTTTCACTATTTTATACAGACCAAACAATCAATCGAGACAATAATCGGCAGATTAATTGATAATGAAAAAATTAACGATTGCACCCCTCAAATACATACTGTACATAAAAAGAAGCAATTTCACAGAGTCAGATATGTATTCTTGGAATGAGGTGAATGGGAACACCCATTGAGGACCAGTTATGTTCAACAGCTTGTATCCTTAATTTTCCACGAAGCAGATGGTAATGTTATGGTTTGATGCAGGGGGGGGGGGGGGTGGAGGTGGTTCTCTCAGTGCCTAGATGCTCGTTCCAGGGGATGGGTCAGATTTCTGGTGTGTGAGGCGGTGTACTTGCACTCTGTGTGCTTTATTGGATGGTGATGCTTCAGGTGATAAAGTGAGTGTGTGTTATTTCAGCCCGTTCGCACGAAATGTAAGTAAAATGAAAAAGTAAAATGACATAACATCACAAAGTGCTTTATAAAAAACATACAAGAATAATTCATATAACAATGTGGTGACCACACGAGCCACGTGATTAATAAATGACTAATTAAAACACAATGCATATAGCGAAAAATACACAGTAAATACATAAATGCAAGCCCGGTACATACAGGCTACTCAGACGCCTGTCTGAACAGGTGAGTCTTTAACTGACTTTTAAATGAATCCACTGATTCAGCCGACCGTAGAGGTGCGGGCAGACTGTTCCATAGCTTAGGTGCTACGGCCGTGAGAGCACGATCACCACGAGTCTTAAGGCAGGTGTGTGGTACCGACAACAGGTTTTGGCTGTTTGACCTCAGAGAGCGAGCTGATGAGTATGGTGCAAAGTAGTTCAGCCACGTATGCAGGAGTCTGACCGTGCAGCGCTCTGAAGGTGAGAGGGAGAATTTTAAAATGGATTCTATACGCCACCGGGAGCAAATGGAGAGATCTGAGTATCGGGGCGTTGTGAGACCGTTTATTATTAATATTATAAAAGATGTATATATAGCACACTATTGCGCAAGGCATTTAGCGTGCAATAAGAACGCCTTTCTTTCATGTATCCTGCACTGACTGCAATGTAAACGCATCTGCTTATAAATGCTACGGTAAGCGTTAGTGACGTAGTTTAAAAAGCAAGAAAGACCACTTATTGTGGGTGCGTGGGGATGTGGATGGGTCCAACAAACACCGGACTTTTAACCAGGAGACTAAACGCTGGACCAAAGAACGTATATTGCCAAGAAATGAAAGTCCATTGTTCGTTCCATTGCAACATCAATGCTCAGCAGCAAAGCGCTACGCTTCCGCCATTTTGGACTGAAAGCGACTACCGGACGGCAGTAAAACGTCCGCCTACAAATGCCGTACAAAAGTAGAAAGAAATTATTTCTATTCTATTGTCATATTGTACCGAAATGGCCTGTGTTGAACAGTAAAATATTATAAATATAATAAACGTTTTCAGTCCAAAATGGCGGCAGCG
Organism: Sebastiscus tertius; assembly: GCA_916701665.1. Taxonomy (NCBI): domain Eukaryota; kingdom Metazoa; phylum Chordata; class Actinopteri; order Perciformes; family Sebastidae; genus Sebastiscus; species Sebastiscus tertius. Next base: position 2,711 of record CAKAOH010005372.1, on the reverse strand, counting down.
GGTGTGGTCAAGAAAACACCGGAGTTTTGTCTCTTTGCTTCTATACTATTTGACCGGACTTTTAACCAGGTGACCCGTGTTCAAGACCGTTGTTGACCGTTGTTTTGTTTCGTAAGTTGCGTTAGTGATGTTTGTCACGTGATGATTGTTTTTATGTTGACGTTCATGACGTTTTTCCCGTAGTTTACGTACGTGTTTTACTTAGTTCACTTACTTATTTTCAGTGATGCACCGATCCGACTTTTTCAGTCCCGATACCGATAGCAATACCTGGGCTTTTGGGTATCGGCCGACACAGAGTACTGATACGATACGAGCGTGTAATTAATAAGCTGTATGCCTTACTGTGTGGATGTGACTGGGATCATTATTTTATGTATAAGGCAATATCGGACTTAAATATTGCTTTACTCATGACAAGTGGAATGTCCATGTAATCTTGTGATATTCATACGTCTTCCGGTGAGACCGCGTTGGGTATTTCCCAGTCCAGGCTTAGTTAATAATATACAGTACACCACCAAACAATTAAGTAGACTAGCCCTGTTTAGGACTGTTTCAACCACTTCAAACTATCGCTACAACACCAACGTCTTGCTACCTCATTTATCCACATCAGATGAGATTGTAATATTAATAATGAATTCATTCCAGTTCAGTCAGTGTGATTGTGGTTGCTGTAGAGGATTTACTGTGCTTGGCTACAGTCAGTTCACAGTGTGGTTTTTTGGTGAGAGTGGCACTGATAGTGAGGTGCATCTATCCACCTCAGAAACATCTTGACGCTCTAGTGGAGCAGCGCTCAGAGGACGGGGCGAATGCGAGGGCCACTTCATAGGGACTGAACCCGGGGAAGGCATCAGAGCACTCATTTAATACTTCATTAGGCGAAAGTGACTAACGTCTGGACGTGCACTGCATCTTCATCAGAGTCAAATGGTATTGGCAGAGACTGGAGCAAAAAGGCAGTAGCGTAGCAACACTCATTCAACAAGACAGTACAATACAGAGTGGCAGCACAGACAGGAAAACTACTGAAATCCTATGAAGATAATCCTCTTCAGAAAAACTGAAAAACCCTCATTAAAGCTGGAGTAGGCAGCAAATATGATTAAAAAAACGGTCACGATATCCTGACAGTAGTACATGAGACATGAGTGTCCTTTGGTGTCCTCCGGTGCTCCTAATGACATCTTCAAGATTTCACAGACCGGAAGAAAACAACCAATCAGAGCCGAGTTGGCGCCTCGCCGTCTCTGAGCAGCTGTCAATCACTCGTGAACTCCGATCAAACGGTCAAACTAAGCTGGCGCTGATCAAATATGAATCACCATAGCTCTCCAACATGCTTGCGCACATGGAAGAGGCTTCAGTTGGTTGCAATCTCCTCACCTCGCCGCTAGATACCGCCAGATCCTACACACTGGACCTTTTTAATATGTTTTATCCAGGTGGATCTAAATGAAAACGGACTCTTTAGTGATCACAATCAATACTAAGTTAAACTGTGATAAAGGTTCCTGATTATCAGTAGTTCATATGGTACGTGAGCAACCCATGCAGCTCATTATTTTTGATTAGCCCGGCCTTCTCACTGCATCACCGCTGGCTTTACCAATAACTGTCTGTTAACAACCGTTTGCTCCTGTCGATAATGTTTAGCTCTACTGCCTCTATCTCCCTTTTAGAGTGAAATGTGCGTTTTTGTATTAAATACGCTGAGTTTTCTAATAGCAATAGTCCATTTTCATCCAGGCTTTTTGTTTCCCCCTTCTTCCTCCCGTCTGTCTCGTCCTCTCCTCTCCTCCTGTTCCTACCTTTCATCCTCCTCCTCCATCCCCTCCCCTCCCTCTAATCCTGCAGCACTCCCTGCTAAGTGCACTTTGAATGCAGATCAATACATGGTTACTGGTGACTGCTGATGTCTCAGCACAAAGCAACCAGCATGGCAGCAGCCGTGTGTTTGTGTTCATTTAATCTCTGTTACAGAGAAATGTCTGTGTTTGCAGACCGAGCAGAGAATTCCAATGGATAGGCACTGCAGGTCAATTAAAGGGACATTCCGCCCTGTGATCTATCTTTTGACGATCAAACATTCAGCCCCTGTAGAACTTAAATACAAATGACCTGAAATAAAGTGATTGTAAGAAAAAAAAAATATGTTAAATAAAATGTAATAATAAGATGAATTTCAACAGTTTAATTGGATTATTTCACAATTTCGTGTTTTATATATATATATATTTTTTGTATTTATTCTTGGGCTTCTTCTTAATCGCACATTTTTCATCAGTTCAAAATGTACCGTAAAGGGAGATTTGTCAAGTATTTAATACTCTTATCAACATGGGAGTGGGCAAATATGCTGCTTTATGCAAATTCTATGTATATATTTATTATTGGAAATATGAAAATGGCCATCACAGTTTTTTCTCGCCAAACTTCAGCGTAAGTTTGGAGCATTAACCTCCTTCCCGAAAAACTGTCATGACCATTTTCAAAAGGGATTCCTTGACCTCTGACCTCAAGATATGTGAATGAAAATGGGTTTCAATGAGTACCCACGAGTCTCCCCTTTACAGACATGCCCACTTTATGATGATCACATGCAGTTTGGGGCAAGTCATAGTCAAGTCAGCACACTGACACACTGACAGCTGTTGTTGCCTGTTGGCCCTGAGATTGTCATGTTATGATTTGAGCATATTTTT
>CAKAOH010005370.1:0-12096 GCA_916701665.1 Sebastiscus tertius | reverse complement strand
CATTGTATAGATTTTTATTTCAATACAATGCATTAACACATAATGTTGCAGCTGGTTGAGTGAAAGCTTTAACAATGTTTTTAAAACTTTTTTTCTTTACTTGGGACATATTTTAGATTTTTTCTTTACTTTTTTTTCACTCCTGATATATATACAGTATATATATAAATAGTAAAAAAAATAAATGATATATATATATATCATTTATCATTATATCTATCTATCTATATATATATATATATATATATTTATTTATATATATACTCGTTTGAAATTAGATAGCTAGATAGATAGATAGATAGATCAGACTACAACTAAATAATAAATAAAATAATAAACATAGACTAACATACTAAAAACATTAGCAAAGTGTGAAAATGTGTTGCAGGTTGTTTTTTAAACAACAAATAACTACTAACTTTCTTACTAACTAATGCAGGAAAGAATGAGTGAGGGGTTTAATATTTTTATTGGAACGATGACAAATGATTATCTAAAAATGTATAGATCCACTCACACCATATCAACGTGCATGAAGAGGGCAGGCCTACAGTAGATGAGTTGGTGATAATGCAGTTCAGCTGCTCTGAGAGCGAAATGCACCTACAGTAGGAAAAGTGTAAAACTGTTTTCCCTTTGCACTGTGCTCAGACATGACTTATTGTCTCTGAATGAGTCCACTAGAGTGCGCCTGCAGCCACCGGGCTGTGCACTGCTGAGCAGACTCACAGTGTGTGGCACAGTCACCTAGCCAGAGGGAACATTCGGACGGGGCATCTCACAGTCCTGGGAGGAAGCTTTTCATTTTCTATCATGGTTTGCTGTCATTACTCAATAAAAATGATGAGAATTGATAAAAAAAATTAAAAAAATGATATTTCCATTTAATTTCAACAACGTTGTTGGTCGGAATTCAGGAATAGATTGATGATTTGTTTTTTAGTTTAGATTTTGCAGATAATGCAACAGGCTGCTGCACCTGTTGCATTATGATAACAATATTTGTTCCATGTGATTTTCTTGCTAAAGCAAATGTATGCATGCAATGCATTTGTAATTTTGCCAATAAAACCACAGCATTTCACTTTAGTGGCTTACACATGTTTGTGCAAAAGTCGTTCATAATGCGTTAACATTAGCATCAGTAACAGTATGACAGTGAACCGCATCGGGGATCCCTTTGGTCAGTAGTTCTCAACAGGTGGTGAGCACGTCAGACAAGTTGACTCACAACTTTTATTTTGAAGTGTAGCGGATGTCCTATACAGCGCTTTTGTTTTGAAGTAGTATTTTTTTTTTTGTTGCAGAAGCGCAAGCAACGAGCTTTACAACTTTATAGAAAGTAGTCTACTAACTCTAGTGAGTTATGTTCATGCAGGTTGCAGCAGTGGTGAAAGAAGGAGGCTAATGTTAGCAACTCTTTGCTTACCTTTAGCTTGATCCGGTCGGTTTGTTATTGTCTCGCGATATTTCAGAACGAGACTTTTCCTTGAGTGAGATTCCATAATTTCAGACACAAGTAGGGGGTTTAGGTTCTCTTAAAGGTCCCATATCGTGCTCATTTTCAGGTTCATACTTAAGTATGAACCTGAAATTTCATATTTCGTGTTTCTACTAGAACATGTTTACATGCTGTAATGTTAAAAAAAAAACTTTATTTTCCTCATACTGTCTGTCTGAATGTACCTGTATTTACCCTCTGTCTGAAACGCTCCGTTTTAGCGCATTTTGACGGAATTGCAACAGAATTGTGTTGCTAAGCAACAGCTTGATTTCATGTGTACTTCCTGTCAGCTGATGACATTGACATACACTGCAACCAGGAATAAACTGGGACACATTTCGAATGTTTACGTTTAAAATTGTGTCAAGAGTCTAAATAATGTATATTTGTGACATCACAAATGGGTAGAAATCCTGACAACTTGTTTCAAATGCAGAGTTTCTGAATACGGGCTGTGTGTATTTCCCTGTGGATTGAGTGTTTCGATACTTTCACAGTGTTTATATAGGACTTAAGCCTGCTTTATAATAAAAAACATGAAAATCTCCCTTTTTTATAATATGGGACCTTTAATACAACCATGGTAGGGGGGCTTCGTCCGAAATCGCATACTATGTAGGCTACTACATACTCAACAGGTGTGCTATCGTTCAACATACTTTTGTGTTAATAAACAGTAGTATGCATCTTTTTGAATGCACTGAGCAGTGATTTACGTCGTTACTTCTTGAGAGCCTCCTTGACGGTTGGAGATGTGTAACCATGGTAACCCGTGCCAACCTCATGTGAACAAAACGAAGGTTTGTGAGAATCAAAGTCTGTATTGATTTAAAATATATATTACTCCTAGCAAAGTGAAATCTTATACTTACAGTTAAATTGAAGTGTTATTGATGTTACAAAGTTGACCGTCAACAACATCTGTTATGAACGTTGTGGTCATCAGCGCATTGCATTGTGGGATATTTATGTGCCGTAGTGTCCAGCGTTGCATACTGTAATATTTCACCGTAAATCGTATGAAATTCATGTACTATTGGTTTCATACTAAGGTTCGGACATACTAAAATATCTCACATACTGTTTTAGCGTGCCATGTTAGTATGGAATTTCAGACATTGTTGTCCCCGTTAGTCAGTTAGACACAAAAACATGGGAAAATAGGGTCCAGGTTGAAAAATATGCCATAATGTAGAATAGTATCTTTCATTAAAGCTGAAGTATAGGCAAGATTGGAGCAAATATGATTACAAAAGTGATTTTTTATAAAACGGTTGCTATATCCTGACAATAGTGCATGAGACAGGTAACCTGAGAAAAATCATGTGCCTCTGTGTCCTCCGTTGTCCTCCGTTGTCCTCCGGTGCTCCTAATGGCATCTGCAAGATTTTATTATGGATTTTTTTCCCAATGATGCCAAAAATATACTGCCTATTGCTACTTTTAAGGGGCATAGTCTTAACAGCAAAATGCACTTAAAATGTGAAAATAAGAGCATTCATTATGGCCCTTTTCAGGTTATTACATTGTTAAATAGTATATTACTGATGCATGTGTAAGCAGCATTTTAATTAATTAACTAATTAACTATTGCATATAATATTGTTGGATGTGCATTATATTTCATAAACTGACCATGATTGGTATATGGATATTAACCTGCAAAGTAACTAAACCTGTCACATAAGTGTAGCGCAGAAAACGTAAATATAGAAACACTCAAGTTAAGTACAAGTACTTGAAGTTTGTAGGCCTACTTGAGAAAATGTAATAGGCTAAATATACTTTTAACAGTAGGCCTAATGCTGTAACCAAGTCTTGCAGTCCGTGTGTGAGCTTTGTTCAACTGCATAATTGACCTTATTGGATCAAACAGCAGAGTAAACAGTACACTCTGATGATGTGTTAGCAACTGTAACTACTCTTACATATTGGATCAAAAATGAAGTTGTATTAAAGTAAAGAATACTGTAATAGTAGAGATTGATTTTCCTGATTGGATCCTTCCGCAAACCACTTACCAAGTCACAGACCACTGGTTAATCCTCTGGTTTATACTTAACGTGAGGGTTAAGGTCACAGTGGGTCTGTCAATCCCTGCAAACAGTCTGCCTGCGAGGGTCAACTCAGGACTCTTGACCTCAGGCTATTAACGTGTCACACATAGGCTTACCTCTGTCGTTTAAAAAATATATGTTTTTTTATTTATTTATCAATCATTTTCATTTGGAGACATTGACACGTTACATATTCAAGGGATGCACATGTTCGTAGCATGATGTAGTGAGCAGCAGTTACTTAAAAGAGTGTTTCCATCTTTTTTTTAAGTGTACATATACAATAAACATTGTGCCCGCCCGTACATGTATATATTGCATATACATAATAAATTCATCGAGTACTAAATTACAATATACAGTAACAGGAACAAATAAATCTAGTTAGGACCTTCCAAATTTTCAGTTTACCAACATCTATTCATCACATTTTTACACATTTCTCTGAAAGTAAAAAAACAGTCCACACATAATACAGCATCAGATAGGAAGAAGAATGTCCAGAGCTGACACAGTGGAGACGTCTGTCTTACTGGTTTAATCGTCCAACACTAATCCCAGTGCTAAGCATATACATTTACACTTATGGAAATGAAATTTGAACAACATTGCTGTAAATCTGTTCAAATAATATATTTATTAAATATGAAACATTTGCATTTTGTGTTTTGACACAATAGAAAATAAGTAAGGGATAATGTACACAACAATGGCACGCTAGCTGTACATTATCCCGCTTATTACACGGCTACTTACTTAAGAAATCAATATTTTGACATAAAAAACGGTCAGCCAGAGTACGACCAAAGTGATTGACCAATCAGAATCGAGTTTTTAATACCACGACTGAATCTATGTAATTCAAACATTAGCATCAGAAATTATGCACACTCTGCAAGTCAGTAATTGTTGATGTATTAAAAACAAGCCTGTTAGTCAGTTCAGCAGTGCTGCTCGCACTTTGCACTGTGAATATTGTTTAAGGAGCAACCTGTTTGTTCAACAGCACTTAGATAACAGGATTAAACCAAGCTGAGCGCATTGCGGGATTGTTGTTGTTGAGACAACGAAGGCAGCTCGCCTGGTTTCCTGAGGATCCAACCTGTAGAAGTGGAGTATAAAACCCAGACAACCAGGAAGCCAATCACCATCAAGACGCACACACACGACGTGTCGCTTTCTTCTCTGCTTTCTGAGTATTGTTTAGAAGACAGTCAGTGTTTTAATGTGATGTTTAAGGCACCGTGGGTAGCATGACAAGAACCTGATTTACATGAATATGAACCTCTTCAATACAGAATATTTATGCATTTGTGGTGGTTCACGCATAACAAAACAAAACTGTAAAGTAACAAACTTGGTAACGCTTCATGTTGCAGGTCCAAAGCTTTCATGGTAATTAGGTGATAATTAGCAAGTAACCTATTTGAAATTTCTTTGGAATTACTGCCAAATTACCCCAATATTTACCTCAAAATTTATCAAAAATTACTTTATTATAAACATTATTTAATAATTCTATTCTATTCTATTCTTCACTATATCCCAATAAGCAGTCATAAATAGCTGGTATTTTATTTAATACATTTCCAGGAAAAGAATACAGAGTTAATTGATATGCTTTATGTCCATGTCTGCTGTAAAATTAAGCGTTATCACAAACTTTTAAATGACGTACAAACCGAACCATGGGCTTGTTGAACAGTTGCACCACTGTTAAATAGAGCCCTGCTAATATTTGATGAGGTGCCATAGATATAGAAGAGGCAATTATCTGCATACTGTATGAGCCTATTGACCATTAAGTAGCCTGCCTTATGTCATGTATAAAATCAGTGTTATGCCTCCATATTATATAGAAATATCATTCATTGCTATCAATCTATTTATTTATATATTTTGGAGTTCAAACACATTGGAAATGGTTTTGCTTTTCTTCTCCCAAATGTGCAAAACAAACCAAACCGTGGGCTGGTTGAGCCGTTGCACCACTAGTTGGCAGAAGCTCCGTCTCTGTGATGTCCTGTACTGTTGTCAGGATGCTGCAGCTAGGAGCATTAACTATATTGTTTACTATTGTTCCCTGTTTACTGAGTTCATCTTTCATGACTGCCTCTGCCAGAGACCTTGCATTTGTTGTTTTCAGCGCCAAAGATATAATTAATAATTGTTTTTGTTTTGCAAAAATTATAATTATTCCGTACACACGTCTTCAGTCTCTAATTGCACTTTGGTCCTCACTGCATTCTCACACATGTGCTTCAGTTTACTTTCCTTGGTTTTATACAGTTGCAATAATATATGATTCAATTCAGAGATTGATCATTGAAACTGTAGTTGCAGCAGTAACAGCAATTGTAGTGGTATTGTTTTTAACTGTGTAGGCTATATTTATAGTGCATGTAGATTCAATAGAGAAACATATTTATGTATATAACAGGCCTTACATTGTTTGCAGTGTAGCTAAGTTTTTTTCTGTAATGTATATGACATGAGTTTCAAAATATGTTTGTGACTGAATGAATAAAAACCTCATAACTTGAAATTCAAACATCATTTACTGCACTACTACTACTGTTCACTGATACTTTGAATGAACAGAAAATTAGCTGATTCATTCCAACATCTTACATATTAGGCCTATTTATTAGATAGTCTTCTAGAGGCAACTAATATCTCTTATAAATCACTTTGTACTTTACCTTCATGTATGGTTGTGAATCCGTGGATCGCACAGGCAGCGTTGGCTGTGATGAAGATGCTGACTCATCATCAGTCCTCTCACAGCTGAGCTGACCAGGATGCAGATGAGAGGCTTCTGGAGCTCCTTGGTTCAGCATCACTGGAAGTCCAAATACAGAAATCTATACCATGATATAACAGGTAAGACTTTGGTTACTCAAAAAGACTTCTCACACTCCCTGTTGGACACGAGGATATAGAAGTTCGGTTCCCTGACACTGTGGACATCTCCAATTACAGTAGTGGATGGACGCCATGAGCTCGTTTGTGGATGTCACCTGCCACTTAAGTTCATTACAGTTTCTTATTTGTTATTGACGGCATGAGCCTTTTAAGCGTCCTTCAACTGACCCCATCTGGGTATACAATACGCACACATAAAAAACATTAAACAAGCAAAAGAAACTACGCCCATTTTCAAAATTCATACTTGTTTATCCTGTGACCTAAGACAGTTAAAAAAATGTTAAAAATGTTTAACGGTTCTATTTTTTTTCTTTAACTGCTGTTTTTTTGTCTTATAATACATACATATGCTGTATATATTTGTAAAGTACAAAATGACTTATAAGAGATATTAGTTACCTCTACTATTATTAACAAATAGGCTTAATATGTAATATGTTGGAATGAATCAGCTAATTTTCTGTTCACTCAAATTATCAGTGAACAGTAGCTTATGCAGATGATGAATTGGTATTTTAATAAAAAACCTCAATCCAGAACAAACAGCAAATGTCCAAAAAAAAAAGGAACGATGCCTATAATGTGCAATCAAACAAAGTTTGTGATGCTGACCAAGTGCCTCAAAGTGTTTCAGAAAACAGCCACTAAATATAATCTGTTTACGTTTCTTTTTAAAATCTAGTGCAGTAGATGATGCTTGAATTTCAAGTTCTGAGGTTTTCATTCATTCAGTCACAGACATATCTTGAAACTCATGTCATATACATTACAGAAAAAAACTTAACTCTACTGTAAATAATGTGAGGCCTGCTATATACATAAATGTCTTTCTCTATTGAATCTACATATACAGTATAGTTTTACTTATACTATAAATATAACCTACACAGTTAAAAACAAAACTGCTATACCACTACAATTGCTATTACTGCTGCAACTATCACAACTACTACTACTACAGCTTCAATAATCAATCTCTGAACAACAAATAAAGTAAATGAAAAATGTTCAACGAAAAAAAACAAACATTAGTAAACATGAACAACTCTCTCCCAAATACAAAAACTGCTCCATGAATGGGGAGCGATGTTGTAGACGACACTGAGAGCACCCAGGGGACTTGTCTGGGTATATGGGGACATTTTCTGTTTCACAACTGCCGACACAACAAAAAATAAAAGCTAAAATAAAGCTCATTTGAGTATAAAAAAGAAAACAATCATCATGTGGGTCCATAATATCAGTCTCCTATTCATTGTCTGTGGAGCAGCTCCAGACTTTATACCCTATGACATCACAAGTTTGAGACTTACTTCTCTATTTTCTGAACTTTACCAGGCCATGGATGTAACATGTTGGAATTTCCAAATTTGGGTGGTATTCCTCTTTAAACAAGCATAAACCTACATTACACTGGATGTAACTGGTGTAACAAGCAGTGTTTCCTTGCATTGAATTTAAAATGGTGTATCATCTGTAACAGTGACATTCTTTAAGGTGAACATATTGCTTTACAGTGGACTGCGAATTGTATTGTATCTGCACTCTACTACTACTAATGTGGCCAAATATGTCTGTTGGTTCAACCAATGTCTGTCTTCAGTGACTTCTTTGACTTCCTTTGACTTTTGAGAATCTCTTCAAGCTTCAGTTACACAAAAGGCATTATTATTTGATACTCTATGATCTTTGATAGTGCTGTTGTGGGATAACAAATTAGATAAGTCCTTCAGTGTCAAACGTATTCTATCCAACCCGTGACAGTAAGCTTTTGCTACAGTAAACCACAACCAGGTCACCGCAGGAGAGACAATAAGGTTAATCCAATCAAGATAGTGACACCCACAGTTCCTCCATATGGAGATGAACACTAAGGGTTTAAATATTAAAAGACATAGCCATTCGGCATAATGTGTTTAAGTAGTAAAGGAAAGGAAGTGAGGAAATCCTGCCCATATTATTGAAAATAGAGTAGAAAGAAAAGTGATTACTAAAATAGTGATAGAGATGAGGATTCCCACCTTGGCTCAGTCATGCATAGGTCTCAAGTACTCATAGGCCATCATCACATGTTATACTTATTATAAATGTATATGATTCCAGGTTTGATTATTTATTGTAGATGGCGTCATAAGATCTGTTGACTAAACTTAATTCTGATTCTTTAATAAGGATTAGGAGAAATCACCAGGACCTGCGAAGTGGAGCAAATTACTTTAGGCCCTGGCCTCTCTCCAGTGTTAAAGTGAATTACTGACCGGGTTTAATTTCGGTACTACCTCACAGTCCTTTAATCCCATTTCGGCAATTTGATGATGGAGTTAGTGGTGAGGTATAAAAATCACACTGTGCAACTGTGACTGTCGAGTCCACCAACACTCTTGAGTTCTTTAGGCGAAGAAGATCAACAGAACAACAGACTAGTGAAGATGGTTTGGGACGGAGGAATCGAGCCCAATGGCACAGAGGGCAACAGCTTCTACATCCCCATGTCCAACAGGACCGGGATTGTTAGAAGTCCTTTTGAATATCAGCAGTACTATTTGGCGGATCCCATCATGTTCAAGCTTCTAGCTCTCTACATGTTCTTCCTGATCTGCACTGGAACTCCCATCAACGGTCTGACATTGTTGGTAACGGCTCAGAACAAGAAACTCCGGCAACCTCTCAACTACATCCTGGTCAACCTGGCTGTGGCTGGACTGATCATGTGCGCCTTCGGATTCACCATCACCATCACATCCGCTGTCAACGGCTACTTCATCCTCGGAGCCACCGCCTGCGCTATCGAGGGATTCATGGCCACGCTTGGAGGTAAGAAAGGAGAATCAAGAAGTTCCATCTTTAGTGTGTTTGGAAAAAAAAAAACATTGCACCATATGAATTAATCTTATCTTTCCTCTACAGGTGAAGTTTCTCTCTGGTCCCTGGTCGTCCTGGCTGTTGAGAGATACATCGTCGTCTGCAAACCCATGGGAAGCTTCAAGTTCACCGGAACTCACGCAGGAGCTGGAGTCCTTTTCACTTGGATCATGGCTCTCGCTTGTGCCGCCCCTCCACTGGCTGGCTGGTCTAGGTAATTCACATTTGTATTTGTCAGTTTACTCACAATAAATATGACTTTAAATCTCAATATTTAATTACAACTCAAACAAGCAATTCAAGCTTAGGAAAATGACAGTGTAGAAACAAAGTCGTGAGGTTGGCAGATACTGTAGTTGCAATAATTTCTCTTTTTAAACCTTACACAGGTACCTTCCTGAGGGCATGCAGTGCTCCTGTGGACCTGACTACTACACTCTGGCTCCAGGCTTCAACAACGAATCATACGTCATCTACATGTTTGTCGTCCACTTCTTCACCCCCGTCTTCCTCATTTTCTTCACTTACGGAAGCCTCGTGCTGACAGTCAAAGCTGTAAGTGACATTTACGGTCGTGAAATGTTTACCTCATGGCTAAACCTCAGAGAATTACAATTTTTCTATAGTCGCTTTTCATTGAAAGCTCTGCAAAACGGTCTGTGCTCTGAATTCTGATGATGCTTTCTGGTCTCAAACACTTTAGGCCGCAGCTCAGCAGCAGGAGTCAGAGTCTACCCAGAAGGCCGAGAGGGAAGTTACACGCATGTGCGTCTTGATGGTCTTTGGCTTCCTGGTAGCTTGGGTGCCATATGCCAGTTTTGCCGGTTGGATCTTCATGAATAAAGGCGCTGCCTTCACCGCCCTGACCGCAGCTATCCCAGCCTTCTTTGCAAAGAGCTCAGCACTGTATAATCCTGTTATCTACGTGCTGATGAACAAGCAGGTTGGTTTACATGAAAATGATCTTCATTTTTTAGTGTTTAAACACACCACAATCCTCATTACATGCTTGTTATTTCAACATCCTCTTTGCTCTCTTTTCCAGTTCCGTAACTGCATGCTGAGCACTATTGGAATGGGCGGCATGGTGGAGGATGAGAGCTCAGTCTCTGCCAGCAAGACAGAAACGTCCTCTGTCTCTTAAATATAGAGACATTTTCATATACCTGGACATTTTCCTTTCTATTGTCTCTTTGATGGGGAATAATCCTGGATGTGGACTGAGTGAAGTTCAGGGATGTCTGGATCCGGCTCCAGCACCAAACTCATGAACTGCATTTTCTCATCTTTTATTTGAAGGATGTTGGAAACTGTTTGTCATGTCGATGTGAACTCATAATCATAGCGAATCATGATAAGATCTGTGAACACATGTATGTGGATGCTCATTTTGACTCCCCCCCGTGCTGTCAGAGGCATAGCTGGCCCTGAAATGTTTCAGCTATTTGGCACCAATATTTGTTTTCGATTACATCAGTGGGAGCACATTTTGTACTGTATTTTCAAAATGAGCAACTATATATGATGTAAAACTATATTTTTGTCACTTTCTGAGTTGGTCCTGAATTGTATGAATTGTAAACATTGTATATATTATATAAATGAACATAGATAAATAAAATGCATGCATAAATATGTTGTCATATTGAGTTAATTTCAAACAACAGGCCATAAAAACGGTCTGCCAATACTATAAATATTTATCAGGATTTAAACAGAGAACCTTGTGTTTCTCCTGGTCATGTTATTTAGAGCTAAACTGGCTGGCTAAAATCTAAGTCTCAGACTGGCCTGTGGAGGGCGCCAGCACCCAAAAGAGGCCGCTGAGGATCATGTCATCAGGGTTACCGGATCATAACAGTGCAAAGACAAAAAGGAGTGTGTTAAAGCTAGATCAGGTTAATAACATTAACAAGAGATAAAGCAGGGATAAATTGTATTGGCCTTTCGTAAATTGGCTCAGGAAAGTGGACACTTAACAGTGATTTATGTTGAAGCAGAAGCTTCAATCTGAATCAGATAAAGGACCAAATGATCTTACACAGTGGTAGCGGGTATTGATTTGGGTAAAAATTTGTCTGTTTGTATTAATTTAAAATAATGACAGGATGTGAAAGGACAGGAGGTGATAACAGCTTTCAGAAATAATATAATGAAGGCAGAAAAGTGTGAAAGCCATGGAGGTGACAGATGATTCTTTTTACTTACATGAGGACTGTGGACAGAGTGAGAGAGGTTGTCAATTTGCACCAAGACCCAAACTAAATCATTGTCCCTCACTGTCGCCTGTCACTATTCCTATGTCTGTAACCTGCTAAGTCTATTCATCCAGGCAAAAAATAATGTTTATTAAAATGTATGTAAAAAATACAACCTAAATAGAGCATTATAGTGCCCACCAGAGGGGAGAAGTTGAAATAGTTTATGTCCAGGTTGTTAGTGGTCTTCATTTTCTCCCACCTGTTCCCTGACTGTATAAGCCCTAGAGGAACACTCTCTGCTGGGACTTTTTATGTATGTGACCTGAATATCTGTATTGTAGAGATTTGGGGTATTTGTTACCTGTACCAAATGATTTTTTCAACTATCGGTTTAGCCCTGGGGACTTTTTATAGTGTATTTTATGTCTCTAGGGTCAGTGATGACTAACCTCACAATGTACTGCACTACTTCTTTTTGCTCTATTCTTATGGTGCAGTTAGACACACGTCAGTCTCTAAACGGTAGGTGGTGGAGTATATATAT